>PVKM010001075.1:0-85703 GCA_004027735.1 Carollia perspicillata
ACACATGGACATAAACTAAAGGGGGGGGATATGTGGGTGGGAGAGGGTCTGCAGGGTGGAGGGGAATGAAGGGGGGAAATGGGACAAATGTAATAGAATAATCAATAAAATATATTAAAAAGAAACAGAAAAAAAGATATTGATGGACATGTTGCTATCACAAACACAATGCTGCCATGAATAATCTTATATATGTCCTTTCACATACAATATACATACAGTATACATATAAGAAAAAAAGGAGAGACAAAGCTAGGATTTTTTAAAATCTTACTGTATTTTTCTATTACCATTAATTCCACCCATACCATCTTCTGCCTCTGCCCACTCCCACCCACCGATCACCACACTGTTTTCCATGTTCATGAGTTCTTTCTCTTTTTCTTTTTTCGCTCTATCCCTTCACCCCTCCAGTCCCCTACAGAGCTGTCAGCCTCCTCTCTTTCTATGAGATTGTCTCTATTTTGCTTCTAAGTTCAGTTTGTTCATTAGATTCCACGTATGAGAGAAATCATATGGTATTTGTCTTTCTCTGACTGGCTTACTTCACTTAGCGTGATATACTCCAGGTCCATCCATGCCTATTCCAGGCCCTATTCCATCTTACAAGCGGAGCCACAGAACAATAAAAATAAATGGTTATAATGTTGGGCCTAGATAGAGGCATAGATAGATACTCTTTGCTTCCTTGCACAAGCAGAAGAAGGACAAAAAAATTAAAAACAAACAAACAAGCCCTGGCTGGTGTAGCTCAGTGGATTGAGCACGGGCCTGTAAAGCAAAGGGTCACTGGTTCGATTCCCAGTCAGGGCACACGCCTGGGTTGCAGGCCAGGTCCCCAGTAGGGGACACATGAGAGGCAACCACACATTGATGTTTCTCTCCCACTCTTTCTCCTTCCCTTCCCCTCTCTCTAAAAATAAATAAAATAAATAAACTATTTTTTAAAAGAAAACAACCAGAACTACCAGAAAATCAAACTGTGTGGAAGTCTAGCAACAAAGGAGTCAAAAAAGAAACATTCATCCACACTGATAGGAGGGATAGAGATGGGTGGCCAGCAGGGAGAGGACCCACAGCAAGGCAGCAGCCAGCAGACTTGGAGATCCCAAATTCGCATGCAGATGAACCCGGAGGATCAACTGGGGAGGGAGACAGACTGCAAATTCCAGGTTTCCAGTACAGGAAACTAAAACCTCAAAACCTCTGGCTGTAAAGATATGTGGGGCTTGCAGTGGTGGGAGAAACTCCCAGCCTCACAGGAGAGTTTGTTAGAGAGACCCACAAGGTCCTAGAACATACATAACATACCCAACCAGGAATCAGCAACAGAAGGACCCAATTTGCTTGTGGGTAGCAGGGGAAGTAACTGAAAGTGGGGCAAGAGTTGAACAAGTAACACTGTTTTCTCTTGACCCCTCCCTCACATACAGAGCCATAGTGCAGGGAAGTAGGTTGCCACATCCCAGCTAACACTTAAAGTTCTGCCCTTCACAATCTAACAGGTACACCCATACAAAGAAATATGGCCCAAATGAAAGAACAGACCAAAACTCAAAAAAAGAACTAAGTGACAAGGAGATAGCCAACCTTTCAGATGCAGAGTTCAAAACACTGGTAACGAGGATGCTTACAGAAATTATTGAGTACAGACACAAAATAGAGGAAGAAGTGAAGACTATGAAAAGTGAAATAAAGAAAAATATACAGGGACCAACAGTGAAGAGAAGGAAACTGGCACTCAAGTCAATGATTTGGAACAGAAGGAAGAAATAAACATTCATCCAGAACAGAATGAAGAAACAAGAATTCAAAAACTGAGGAGAGGCTTAGGAACCTCCGGGACAAATTTAAACATTCCAACATCTGAATCACAGGGGTGCCAGAAGGAGAAGAGGAAGAGCAAGAAATTGAAAACTTATTAAAGAAAAATAATGAAGGAAACTCGCCCATTCTGGTGAAGGAAACAGACTTCCAGGAACTCCAGGAAGCTCAGAGAGTCCCAAAGAAGTTGGACCCAAGGAGGAACACAACAAGACATATCATAATCAAGTTACCCAAGATGAAAGGTAAGGAGAGAATCTTAAAAGCAGCAAGAGGAAAAGAGTTCCCATAAGACTATCAACTGATTTCTCAAAAGAGACCTTGCAGGCAAGAAGGGGCTGGAAAGAAGTATTCAAAGTCAAGAAAGGCAAGGGCCTACATCCAAGATTACTCTATCCAGCAAAGTATCATTTAGAATGGAAGGGCACATAAAGTGCTTCCCAGATAAGACAAAGTTAAAAGAGTTCATCATCATCATGCCATTATTACATGAAATGTTAAAGGACTTATCTAAGAAAAAGAAGAAGATCAAAAACTATGAAAGTAAAATGACAACAAACTCACAACTATCAATAACTGAACCTAAAAAACAAAAACAAACACTAAGAAAACAACTAGATCAGGAACAGAATCACAGAAATGGAGAACAAGAGGGTTATCAGTGGGGAAGGGGATGTGGGAGGGTGGGGCAGAAATGTACAGGGAATAAAAAGCATAATTGGTAGGTACAAAATGGACCAGGGGGAGATTAAGAATAGTATAGGAAATGGAGAAGCCAAAGAACGTGTTATGTATGACCCATGGACACGAACTAAGGGGGAAATGCTAGTGGGAGGGTGGATACAGGGTGGAGGGGGGATAAAGGAGAGAAAAAAATGGGACAACTGTAATAGCATAATCAATCAAATATAATTAAAATGAAAAAACAAATGGCTATAATATGAAATAAAACATAGCCAAGGTATCAAAAAGTGAAAATGCTTTGTTCTTGGAAATTCCTTTTCAATTTCTTTGAAAATGTTTGTCATAATAGTACCTTCAAATCCATAGTTTAGTATTCCATTTGGAAACAGCAGCAAGTCATTCACCAAATAGCAAATTTCTTTCAGACCCTTTTCTTTTCTTCCATGAATAATCAACAGGTAGAAAAGAACAAGGATGCTATGGAATCACATTGGTAGACAAGAGTACTGACGCCCACAGACTAGTGCAGTGGGAGGCCACAGCCACTACTTCTCAAGAGGCACAGCACTCAGTCCCAAGCTGACAAAGCAATACTATTTTTGAAGACCCACAATTTCCCAAGTTTCCAACACCTACTATCAGAAGATAAAAAGGACCTAAGTTGTTATTTCTATGAATACCTAAAATTTAGTATGTGCTGTTATAATAAAATGTCAAAATTGGTTTTCATATCCAAAGAAAAAATTTTATCAATATTTTATTGACCTCTATTAATATTTAACATTAAATATAGGCCCAATTCTCCATTTCAGTAAGAAACTCTAAGAAAACTGTTTCTATGTGATGAATCTTTAGTACTGTGGTGGAACAAATGCTAAATGCCAGGAAGAAACCAGAAAAGTCACCATGTAATGTAAGGTAGAGAGAAGAAATCGAAGTAGATTGAAATCCACACTCAAACTCATTCAACCATGCAATCCACTGGCAGGTTGTTATGAGTGCCCACTATGTACCAGAAACAATTCCAGGGGAGACATCAGCAAGCAAAATAAGGGTAGACAAACAATCAACCTACTCAACAGGTATATGAAGCAGTTTGCTCAGAAGTGGTAAGTACTGTTCAGACAGGCAAGAATAGACCAGGGCAGGAGACAAAGAGTGCAGGGTCAAGGGAAGCAGTGCTGGGAAAGGCCCCCTGAGAAGGCAGTATCTGAGCCAAGGCTGGAAGAGGCAAAGAGTGGATACATGGGTGTTCGAGGAACAAGGGAGAAGTCCAGGAACAATGAAGCAGGGTGGCTAGGCAAATTAATTGAATGAGGGCAAAAGTATTAGGAGACGAGGTCAGACAGGCCACAGAGATCCCATAGGCTTGTAGGCAATTTTAAGTGGCTTTTACTCAAGAGAGACAAGGAGCAATAGAAAGAGTCATTCATTCATTCATTCATTCAACAAGGATTTACCAGATACTAAATATACCAAGCCCAGTGCCAAATGCTGAAGACACAAGGACAGGAAGAAGGTTGAGAAGAAGCAAAAACTAGACTCTTCAACTTTCAATGGCAGCTAAGTAATCTAGAGTACACTCCAAACCTCAGCATTCTATAAGCTCAAAGGATGCCTCTCATTCCTTTACTTACACAGATACTAAACATTTACCATTATAATGCCAAAGATACAGAAGATCCTATAGTTGTCTAAATCAGCAGTGAATAATCAAATTAAGTTCAAAATCATTTTAGTTTTGACTATACCTCATTGTATTCTAAATATTTAAATCTATCAATGGCACTATGAGGTCCAACTATTGAAAGTCCAGCCACTGTTAATATGACAGAACAGTTTGTGCAACATTGATATAACCTGGCAGCCAAGAAGAGTAAACTAGAATGTGCATCAGTGAACAATGATGACTCACTGTACTAGTCAGTGGGAGCCAACAGACTCCATTGAGCAAGCATGTGTACTGTGTGGCCATCACATTCAAAATGACTGAGGGAGCAGAGCAATGAATCTGCATCAAATTTTGCATTAAGCTTGAACATTCCTCTGCAGAAACTATTCAGATGATTCAGAAGTCCACAGTTATGGGCAACTGCTGACTGACAGCTTCATCACAACAACACACCCATTCATGCTCATGCATCACATCTTGGGCAGAGTTTTTTGGTGAAACATCAAATCACCCAGGTGACTCAGCCCCACTACATCTCAGATTTTGCACCCTGTGACTTCTGGCTTTTCCCAAAACTAAAGTCACACTTGCAAGGGAAGAGATTTCAGACCATCGATGATATTCAGGAAAATAACAATGCAGCAGCTGATGGCAATTGGGAGAATTGTGTGAGGTCCCAAGGTGCCTACTTTAAAGGGGACTGAGGTGTCATTGTCCTATGTACAATGTTTCTGGTATTGTGTATCTTCTTCAATAAATGTCTCTATCTTTGTATTGTATGGCTGCATACCTTCTGACAGACCACATGCATATACATATCACGTGTACAACTTCTTTAAACTTTCTGAAAACAATCTTAGCCTTACTATATGAACTATATTCTGTCTTCTCTCCTATTGCAGATCACTTTTAAGTGCTGCTTAAGTGAACTACTAAGACGATTTCATGGACCACCAACGAGTTGTGATCTGCAGTTCTAAAACACGGGTCTCGGCACTTAATTAATTAATAACTATTAATAAATGATTAACTGCACACTATCGGTTGTCGCCCCTTTGCCCACGTATCCTTCTACCCTGTAGAACAGAGCAAATTCTCCTCTACTAGTGAGACCCTAGGGTGTCCTTAAGGATTACTCTTCATAGCACTTTCCCTGAAAGACTCGTGGACTAACCAGAAAACAGAAAGGTACTAACTGTTCTCTGATGGAGCTAAATAGAACTCACTCTATCTGCACTGTCTGTAAACTTTTTATATAAAGTCTGGGATCCAGTGTTCTCAAGTAACTTAATGAAAACACATTCTACTGCTAAAAGATATCTGCCTTTGGCTTTCACTGCTAAGTGGTCATTAAACGTATAAGCACTGTTTTGCACTCTAGAGCAGGACAGATTCAGACTCAGCAGATCTGCAGTGAGCCCCAAGAGTCTGCATTTCCAACAAGCTCCCAAGGGGATGCCAATGTGGTAGTCCAGTAACAATGGGCAACACAGCCCTAGGTGGTTACAGATCAAGGCATCCCCTCTTTAACATACCCCCTCAACCAATGATGTGTGTTCAAATACAGAGCAGATCCCTCGGCAGAGAGCACCTGCCATGAAGGCAGGTGTTTAGCTGATATCTACATGCATGTTACTCTGGGCTGCAGCCGATGGCAGCCCTTCACCTGTGATGATGGAAAGAGCCATCTGGGAGGAGTAGAGGACAGCACTCAAGTGAAGAGTAAAATAACTCAGAAAGGAAACTAACTTGCGACACAGTTCCTAGTATAGAAACTATAAATGGTCAAAGGATGAAAAGATAACATCTAGTTGGAAGTAACTCATACTACAAACAGGGATACACTGAAAATGAGCTGTGTTCGTCAAATGGCCTTATTAGGGCTCCAACAGGCTACAAAACATATATTAATGGTGAAATCATCATTTTAAAATATGTCCATTTCCCGTGCTCGCTTCGGCAGCACATATACTAAAATATGTCCATTTCCCTATTTTAGTTGAAAGAAACACATATGGTCCAAATATTCCCATTTTAACTGGTAATTTTATTTTTTATATATTTTATTGATTATGCCATTACATTTGTCCCATTTCCACCCTTCATTCCCCTCCACCCTTCACACCCTCTCCCACCCACACTCCCCACCTTTAGTTCATGTCCATGTGCCATAAGTTCTTTAGCTTCTACATTTCCCACACTACTCTTGCCCTCTCCCTGTCTATTTTCTCCCCACCTTCTATGCTACTTATTCTCTGTACCCCTCCCTCACTCCTCCTCCCACTCCCCTGTTGCTAACCTTCCATGTGACCTCCATTTCTGTGGCTCTGCTCCTGTTTTAGGTGTCCTGTTTAGTCTGTTTTTGTTTTTGGTGTGGATGTTAATAACTGTGAGTTTGCTGTCCTTTCTTTGTTCCTGTTTTTTTATCTTCTTTTTCTTAGATAAGTCCCTTTAACATTTCCTATAATAAGGGGCTTGGTGATGATGAACTCCTTGAACTTGACCTTATCTGAGAAGCACTTTATCTGCTCTTCCATTCTAAATGAAAGCTTTGCTGGATAGAGCAATCTTGGATATATGTCTTTGCGTTTCATGACTTGGAATACTTCTTTCCAGCCCCTTCTTGCCTGTAAGGTCTCTTTTGAGAAATCAGCTGACAGTCTGATGGGAACTCCTTTGTAGGTGACTGTCCTCTTATCTCTTGCTGCTTCTAGGATTCTCTCCTTCATTTTAATCTTAGCTAATGTAATTATGATGTGCTTTGGTGTGTTCCTCCTTGGGTCCAACTTCTTTGGGACTCTCTGAGCTTCCTGGACTTCCTGGAAGTCTATTTCCTTTGCCAGATTGGGGAAGTTCTCCTTTACTATTTGTTCAAATAACTTTTCCACTTGTTGCTCTTCCTCTTCCCCTTCTGGTACCCCTATAATTCGAATGTTGGAATGTTTAAAGATGTCCTGGAGGTTCCTAAGCCTCTCCTCATTTTTTTGAATCCTTGTTTCTTCACTCTTTTCTGTTTGGTTGTTTGTTTCTTCCTTCTGGTCCACTCCATTGATTTGAGTCCCAGTTTTCTTCCCATCACTATTGGTTCCCTGTGCATTTTCCTTCATTTCACTTATCATCGCCTTCATTTGTTTGTCTAATTTGCGACGAAAATCAACCAATTCTGTGAGCATCCTAATCACCAGTGTTTTGAACTGTGCATCTGATAGGTTGGCTATCTCTTGGTCACTTAAAAATATTGGCTCTGGAGCTTTGAGCTGTTCTGTTTGAGTCGTTTTTGGTCAGATTGAGCCTGTTACATATGGGTGGCAGAGCCTTAGGTGTTTACCAGGGTGGGCAGCCGGGCTGTAATGCAGTGTGTGGGGGCAGGGTCAGAGAGGGAACAATGGCGCCTGTTCCTCTCTCTCTCATATTTGTGTTCCCTCTGCTGCCTCCCACAAGTGCCTAGTTTTTCTGCGTGTTAATGTGTGTCCAAGGTCGGCCAACCGCCCTGCGTGCTCTGCTCCTCTCCTCCCCGCATCTGGGGTCTGCAAGCTCCACACCACCTGTGCTCCCTAGCGCTCCCAGGTCTGCCAGCCACTGACTTTTCCTGCTGTGTTCCCTCTCCGCCGACTGCCGATTCCGCCCCTCTTATAATTGGTAATTTTAAATGAAAATGATATACATTTATAGTACCTCATTAGGGCTCAAGTTCAGAACACGTCTGATTGTAAAGACTTATAGCCAATTGCTTATATTATGTTGTGTCATAGTTTTTATTGTGTTTTTTTAATTACCTCACTCTTCTTATTATTATGTAAGAATAGTGACTGTATACCATTCTTAGAAAGCATTTTCTACATGAGATCATCAAGAATAACTACTGGAGTTGAAATTCTACACATTTGGAGGCCAATATTAACCAACTAAAGTCTGGACATGCCATTCTACATGCTACTGAATTAATAAGAGTAAAAATAATCCCAGAAAAAAGCAAAACCTCCACTAGTACAGCCTACTCTTATGTGAAGTCAAGCAGTCTTTCCCCATTTTTATGGGTTTCATTAAACTAAGAAGCACAGAACACTGTAAACTGATTTGCTAGTTTCCATACTTGGTGCCAAATTTCCACTTCTGAAAAAAAAATTCAATTTTTAAAAAAATGCAAAGCTAGTCTTCTAGTACTTCACATGGTCCAATTTATCCAGAATATAGGGTAAAAAGTTAGAAGAAAAGATTTCAATCCTTGGCAAATAATGCAAATGGTAATTTATTGTCTTTATTTTTTAAATTGCTACATTGTCTCAGAATCATTTCCTCCTTTGAGTTCTGGAAAGTTTTTTAAATGTGCACACTGCCAAACAATGAACTTGTTATAAGCCAAAGTTTATTTTAAGGAATTTATTACCTTTTATGTGAAGGAGTTCTCATGAAAATCCTTCCAAACCACTAACTTTGTTAAGAATTTTTACAGGTTTACGATAGAATATGGCATAGCTTCTAAACATTTTAGGATTTTACTGTGTGCATTACTTTAGCCTTTAAGAAAGCAGTACAATCTAAAATCAATGACTTAAGTAAGAGAAAGGGAAGCAAAAAGGAGGGAAGCATGAAGTGACTTGAGCGTAGCAAAGCCTCTTACAGGGAAAATCAAGCTATGAGCACCATATGCTTCAGCTGCTGAGTATTAGACAGAAGAGTAATTTTGAAAGCATAACACTTTGCAACCACTGACTTTAAAATATCACCTTTCCTTGGTGTCTTCAACAGTAAACTCAAATATGCATATAAAGACCAATAAGTACCATGTTTTCAGGTCTTCAGATGAAATTAAGTCCCTCTTAGCCAGAATCCAAACAGCTGGGTAATTCAAATAACTTGAATATTTGTGAAAAGGAAAAGAATTACAACCACAAGACCTTCACACACAACATGATTAGCCAACTTCCTAATTACAATGGTTGCCTGGAGCAAGAAGGAAAGGGGATATGAAAAGAAGGTCAGGCCAAAAGAAGAAAGCAAAAGAAGGCGACCAACGGGGAGAGGAGGGTGAGAGAAGAAATTGAGGCACAGGAAGAAGAAAGGACTGAAAGGAAAAGCAAAGAGTCAGCACTGGCTGCGGTACATCATAGGAGATATAAAATATTCTTCCATGTGACGACAAAAACAAAGGAAATTGGTACAACACCGTGGACTCAGCCTTAAGAGGAAAACTTCTCCACACACAAATTGGAAAGTACAAGAATACAAAAAGCTTTGTGAAAGAATGCACTGGTCTGCGATTACTTTAAATTAAAGCTCAGAATAAAACAGTGACTCAAAATCTATGTTAGTTCTCACTATAAGGCAAGCTGTTACCATGGACCCCAGGAAAAGCTTATGGGTGGGGGGTCTCCACTATACCGTGCAGGTGAGGTTCCAGTACCTGGGGTGTGCTTCAACCTCCCAGGAAGCAAAGGACAAGAATGGACAAGTGAAGAAGTCAAGCTGCATACTACATCAGAAGTGAGGTTTCTTCATTTCAAGTTATATGGCAGTAGGAGCAAGAGCTGAGCAAAAACAGCTCCTCTCAAGCAGGTGCACACTGCATAGGTTTTTAGAAAGTGAATTACCATGCATAGGCTACCCTGGAAAACTTCACAATCCTGATAAAACTTTCCTGATTCTTCTCGAATCCCACCACAACAGGTGGAACAGGTGGAACTGGTGCTGCTAGTTTCAAATTAAGTAACAGTCCAGTCTTATGGTAACAGTTAATTCTGCCAGCCTGTTCACACACAGGAAACACACCCACACAACTCTAGTGACTGGAAGCAGAGTTTTCAAAAGTACCAAACATTTCTCTGATAATTTAAAAGTGTATGACTCTACATAATCTTGTGCAAAAAAAAAAATGTGCCTGATACATTAAATCATTTGGCCCTTTCAAGTCAAAATACATTTTGCAAATACAGATATAACTGAAGACTGCTCTGCCATTTTAGAAGTCTTCTTTATATTCAGAATTGCAGTCTAAGGGTATTTTTACCAACATCCCCCTTGCCACAGATACCTTGTTGATTATAGCCAAGACATAAGCAGAACTCAAAAAATGGTGGTATAACAGGAAAAGATTCCTTGTGAAAATTAATCATTCAGTTAACATAGGTTTTCATTCTCATTGGAAGGTAAAAATCACAACTTTTAGTATTGCTCTTACTCAGAATTCTGTTCACTGCAGTTCTATACCAACTCAGTGACTTGCCACCCTTTGAGGTTATGATCAAACTGTACCTAACACTCTGAAGGCAATTCCAAGGTGTGGAGTGGGAACAGGGCTCCAGGGATGTGACCAGGAGTCTAGCCAGGACTTCAGGGCTGGGCTCCCTCTAAAGTGGCTCCCTTCCCTCCATGTAAAAGCTATTGCCAACTACCATCCCAACATAAATGCCACTTCAGCAGTTTTTCTTTGATCTAAGAGGATCATTTTGCTAATTAAAGAATAATTCATTCCCAGCCATGCCTAGTAGAATTCAAGAACTGGAGAAGGGAGCCATCAGAGGCCCTCAGAATTCTTTCCACCTCTGGACCCAGAAGTATCATGCAAGAAAGAAAAGAAAAAGAAAAACCCTGAGTTTGGTGCCTTCCTCAGTTTGTGGCATGCATTTATGTCCAAGACTATTCCTGCAGACGTCACTATTAAGTCTGAGGCACCAGGCTTAATGCAGGAAGAATAAAGCCCATGTCCTGCCCTCTAGAAGGCAGAGGTCTACTCATGAAAATACAGCCAGGTAGCAGAATGGTTTAACTATGCATAGCAAAATGGCCTTTCATGTTTCTGGGTCCAAAGAGGGGGGTGAAGTATGGGTAAATGCTACCTGCAACTTGACCTACAGAATAACTACAGCAAAAGTGCCCAGCATTCTTTTTTAAGTATATTTTATTTATTATGCTATTACAGTTGTCCCTATTCTTCCTCTTTTGTCCTGTTCCACCCAGTACCACAATCCCACTCCCTTAGACAATTCCCACACCATTATTCATGTCCATGGGTCATGCATATAAGTTCTTGGTTTCTCCATTTCCTATACTGTACTTAACATCCCCGTGACTATTCTGTAACTACTAATTTGGGCTTCTTAATCTTTTCAGCTTTTCACGTATTCCCCCAGGCCCCCTCCTATCTGGCACCCCAAAACCATTCTCCATATCTACAACTGTGTTTCTGTTCTGCCTGTTTGCTTAGTTTGTTTTTTAGCTTCAATTGTTAACAGATGTGTATTTGTTGCCACTTTATTGTTCACAGTTTTGATCTTTTTCTTAAGTAAGTCCCTTTAATACTTCATATAATAATAGTTTGGTGATGATGAACTCCTTTATTTTTTTCTTGTCTAGGAAACTATCTTCCCTTTGATTCTAAATGATAGCTTTGCTGGGTAGAGTAATCTTGGTTTAGGTCCTTGCTTTTCATCACTTTGAATACTCTTCCCAGTCCCTTCCTGCCTGCAACATTTCTTTTGAGAAATCAGCTAACAGTCTTATGGAACTCCCTTATAGGCAACTACCTGCTTTTGTCTTGCTGCTTTTAAGATTTTCTCTTTAAGCTTTGGCATTTTGATTATGATGTGTCTTGGCATAGGCCACTTTACACCCATCTTGTTTAAGACTCTCTGTGCTTCCTAGACTTGTATGTCTATTTCCTTCATCAAATTAGGGATGTTGTCTTTCATTATTGTTTCAAATAGAGTTCCAAATTCTTGTTCTTTCTCTCCTCCTTCTGGCACTGTTATGATACAAATGTTGGTACACTTGAAGTTGTCCAAGAGGCTCCTTATACTATCCTCATTTTTAGTTTTTCTCATTCTTTTTTCTTCTTGCTGTTCTGGTTGGTTGTTTTTGCTTCCTTATGTTCCAAATCACTGATTTGATTCTCGGCTTCATCCACTATACTGCTGATTCCCTATAAATTGTTCTTATTTAAATTAGCTTATCCTTCAATTCTGAGTGTATTTTTTTTTATGCTCTTAAGGTACTAATTTCCTTGAGCATCCTTATAACCAGTGTTTTCAACTCTACATGTGAAGATTGCTTATCTCCATTTTGTTTAGTTCTTTTTCTGGAGCTTTGATCTCATCTTTCATTTGGGCCATATTCCTTTGTCTCCTCATTTTGGCAGACTCTGTGTATTAGGTGGGGCTGCTATGACCCTGTCTTGGTAGTGTGGCCTAATGTAGTAGATGTTCTGGGGGTCCAGTAGTACAACCTGCCCTATCATCCAAGCTGGGCACACTCAAGGTGTACCCTCTGTGTGAGCTGAGTTCACCTCCCTCTTGTAGTTGAGCTCTGATTGCTGTTGACAGGTCAAAGGGAGGGATTTACCCAGGCCAGTCGCCTGTAAAGACTAGCTATGACCACTGACCACCAATCTCCACTCTCCGTGGAGGATCAGCTGTGCAGACTCCCACTCCATAGAGCAGGGCTTACTTTAGCAGGGCTCTGGTGCAGGCCCTGTCTGGGGCCACTTGGCATAAGTTATAAAATGATCCTCAGCTGGCTCCTGTTGTGCTGGGCTTGGAGGTGCCCTAGTGAGACCAGGCTGTGAACCAAGGCTAGCTGCTGTTACTGCTGGGTCTGGGGCTACTTAGCAAGGTACAGGGACTCACTCAGGCCTGCTGCTGCTTGTTTGACAGGATTTAGGAAGGTCAGAAGCAAAACCAAGGCAAGTCATTTATATGGAAAAGCCACTGTTAACTGTTCGGGTGAGCCCATAAGTTGGGTGGAACAGAGTCTCAGAGCATCACCAGGGTGGGGCAAACAGTGTGAGCCAGGTTCATGGGGTCTGAGATATGGTGCCTGCCACACTCTGTGGCTCTGTGAGGGAAGGGCTCAGAAGAGGTGCAATAGCCTCTGCTAACAGTTCTGTCTCGGAGAAAGCTGTTCCCCAGTGCTCTCCTTGATGCCAGACACTTCAGTGCCATCTGTATGCCACTGGTGCATTTCAAGCTGCTGCCCCACTGCTGGGGCTCAGCAGGGATGAGTCTGAGTAAGTCTGTATGAGGGCCCTCTTAAAGAGGGACTGCTTGTGGCTCCAGCAGTTTCTTCCACTGACTCAATCTCCACTGGTTTTTACAGCCAGAAGCCATGGGGACTTATTGTACTGGCGATGGAACCCTAGGCTGGGGACCTAGTGTGGGGCTGGAACCCCTCGCTCCTCAGATAACCCTCCTGATTTTTATCCACCATATGTGGGTGTGGGACCAGACCATTCTACATTTCCATGTCTCAACCCCTCCTACCAGTCTGGATGGATGTGGTCTCTTCTTTAATTCTGTTGTTGCAGGACCTCCATTCGACTTGATTGCTGCCAGTTCTGGGTGATAGTTGTTGGTTTTTTATTATTATTATTTTATTGTTGTTCAATTACAATTGTCTGCACTTTCCCCCCACCTCTCCCCCACCTATAGTTTAGTTTTAATTTTGATGTGGTTGTGTGAGGAGGCCAGCCATCTGGGAGATCCTCTTTCCACCCAGCGTTCTTATTAAAACACACACTCTTGGGCACCATCTCAGCTCCCCTGAGTCAGAATCTCTTTAGGCGGAGTCTAGGAATCTGCGTCAGTCTAACAAGCTCCTTAAATAATTCCTAAATATAGCAACATTCATAAACATTTGATTTTAGGGGCCTAAACTCATCTTTATGAGGGAGGAAGGAGGCTTCATGGTTAGAGGCTGCAGGAGAAGAGGTAGAGGAGCTGGAGACTGAGGAGCAGGCTGAAAAGGCTCTGTGGAGAATGGAGCTCAAAGCAGCCAAGCAAGACTAGCAGGGGCGGCTGGCACCTCTATCTGCTGTGACTTCAGCAGACTCTGGGCACCCAGCAATAGCTTGATTCATAAGTAGATCAGCAATAACCAAGGAAGTGGGTGCAGTGGGTGACTGACAAGTCCTGGGGTGAAGACTGCATCCTCCAATGACTGATATGCACTATCTTAGCTTTCTTGGTGATTCATGGCTCAAATGAGATTTAATTGCTCTAGAAAAATAGAGATGTAGCATGCCTTGCTCCATGGAACAATTCATACTATTACACATTTCAACAAGCTAAGATGAGCCCAGAAACACCTCTCTGAGTGATATCCATACAATAATAATGGAGGAGGGTGGTATTCCAGACACAGGGGCTGGGAGGGGCATGGTCTGTTGGGTGTCACTAGAGAAATGGAGTGAAGTAGGAGAGGGGACTAGAGACAGAGACCCAGGCCACTGTGACCCTATAGCCACACAGGCAATTCTGTCATTTACCTTTTAAAGTAAGGCAGTGACAGGTCAGCTGTGTGGGCTAGGTAACTGGAGTAGTGGTTCTTAAAGGGGGTCTCAGATCCCCTGGGAACATGTGAGAAATGCAAAGTCTCAGGTTCCACTCCACACCTGCCAAGGAGCCTCCAGCTGATTCTGACACACACTGAAGTCTGAGACATTCTGCCTGAAAGGATAGGGAATGACATATGAGGATGGGAGAGAGAAATAAGAGATAGAAGGCAGAGAAATCTGTCCAGAGGCTGTTGCAAAAGTTCAAGAAAGAAATGCTGAGACTCTAAGGCAGTAACTACATGTAAGAATGGAAAGACAGTGAGGGGAAAAAAAGTAAAATCATAGGACATGGTGATATGGAAATGGAATGTGCAGAGAGGATGGGGAGGAGCCAGAATAAATCCAGGTTCCTGGCTCGGGTAACCAACTGTAAATCAGGTAAAAGAAAAAGAGCTGTTACATCATTTTACAGATAAATTTACCAACGTCTGCCTCAACCTTGAAATGCTCAAGTCTGTTTATAAGCCACATCAGAATTTTCCAGACTCAAGAAGATTGTGTTTTAAATACTTTTCTAAAACAGCACAATTGTGAAATACACCCATGTGATTTCTTCAGATGCATTCTTCAACTACATTTTTTCAGCAGTGCATCTTGGAAAGCTTTATAAACAGAAATGAATCCAGATTTAAAGTCTTGGAAAAAAGGAAAGACTATAGAGAAATTATGTCACACAATCCAAAGCACAGCCATTTGTAAAGAAAAGTATTATACAATGCTCAGCACCCATCACAATTTTGAATACAAACAAGGTACAGTGTCTAACATAAAACACATGTTAAAGCTTTTTCCGCCCCAAAATGTTACTTACCTACATTATTGGGCTTGAAGTATTTATGAAAAAATGTCCATTCTTAATTAGCTATACTCATAAAGGACATTGTATAATTGAATGATAGCAAAATCATTCATCTGTGGCTTTACAAAATGTTTTATATTTTCCATGAAATATGGGTATGTTTAATGATCTAGATATTCCCTTTTAAAAAGCAGCAAGTTGCACTCTAGGGATGCGAGCCAGGACACTGGAGTCACATCCTCAGGCCTTTAACAGGCCTGTCCAGGTCTATCTTTCCTTAAGCAGCTTAACGGAGAACAGCCATCCTCCTAGGTTATACAGTACTATTAACAGCCACTTTACTCCCCTATGAGCTGTGCCTGTTCTTTGAAATGGCATCCAACTGACCAACAGCATGCAGGGCCTACTAGGGAAGAAATGAGGTCTGATCTACCACAGGAGAGACAGGGGACCACGCACCCCTCGCTGACTCCATCACACACACTAAGACCCCCTCCCACATTATCATCCTTTCAGCAACTGCCTTACAGGCTTAGTCCAGGGTTCTAATACAGCTTCCCCCCTCCAAAATTCTAAAGTTGTACTGACTGCTTTATCAAATGTAGTAAGATTACTAATATGGGAGAAGCCGAAATTCAGCTGTAACTCAGTAAGGACCTTCAGATAGAGAGGCAGTGTAGTAAAATGGACCTGGGTCCTCACTTATAATCATTAACAAACACTTAGGATAGGCCAGCCATTTATTAAGCACTTTACATTACTCTGACAATCTTAGTAGATGAGTGGATCAAAAACTGTGGTACATTTACACAATGGAATGCTATGCAGCATAAAGAAAAAAGGAGCTCCTCTTTTATGACAGCGTGGATGGAACTGGAGAATATTACGCTAGGTGATATAAGCCCATTGGTGAAGACGAACACCATATTATCTCACCTATAAGAGGAATCTAATGAACAAAATAAGCTAACAAACAAAATAGAACCCCCGGCATGGAAACATGGAACAGACTAACAGTGACCAGAGGGGACGGTGAGGGGGATAATGGTGGAAAGAAGAAGAAGGGACTAGTCAAAGAGCATATATGAATGACCCATGGACATGGACAATGTGGGGATTGACTGTGGGAGTGGGGGGGCAGGATAGGCAGAGGAGGGCAAAGGTGGGGGGATGGGACAACTGTAATAGAATTTAAGACTTAAAAAATCTTAAAAAAAGAACTCTATGAAGCGAGTAATAGTACTACCAACATTTTCCTCTTGTAGATAGGGAAAATGAGGCACAAGAAAGTCAACTGAATCATGCAAGATCACTCAACTGGGAATGTTCACAGCTGGGATTTGAGCCAGTGAGTTGGTAGGAAGTGCCCATCTCCTGGCCACCTCCTGCCTTCATGAGCCTGGGTCTCTTCACCTAGTGCCCTTGCTGGTCTCTCCATGCTGCTGTGATATCTGCTAGAAAGCAGACAGGAAGGCTGGCACACGACCCTCAGGAGTGCATACCATGGGCGCTGCTCAGGGTTCAGTTCCTATATATGAAACTCCATATGGGTCCTCCCAGCCCACAGTGTCACTCATTTCCTTACAACCTCTATGTTCTCTCTGGCTTGTTGCATCTGCAGTCCTGCAGTCATGGTTCTCCCCGCATGCCCCCGCCACGGCCCCCAAACTTCCTTATGCACACACAGCACAGGTTTTTACACACAGGCCTGGAATGACACTGTGGCCAGAGAAGCCATACCTTTTGGGCAGTCTTCAGTATAAAATCAGGTCTTTACAATCCTGGAGCTCATCCTTGAAATTCAAAATTAGTATAGAAACACCAAGTTTCCAACCACAAGGTTAATTTACAAGTAGGCTTCTCACTAGCTCTGTGGACCTAATCAGCGTTGCCTTGAGGATGCAGCTGCCAAAATACCCCCCAAAAGTTTTGAAGGTTGAAGTGTGAAATGAATAGCAAAGATCTTTAGCCCACAAATTGAACTGAACTAGGATTTTTACAAACATCTGTTGAAGTCTACATTGTCCCAGAGAGAGCATTTTCTCCACATCATCTTTCTATACATGAAGAGATTCAGAGTGCTCTAATGATAGTTCAACAGGAGCCAGGAAACCAAGTCCTTTATTGAGAAACCACATACTTTCTTGGTAAGCAAAAGAAAATCTATCATCTAAGACACAGAACAGCAAGAACCCCCTGGTCTGTTTTCCATCACTAAAGGGAATGTTGGGGCAGAGTCTTGCTGTTCATGGGAGCCAGGACTAAGTGCCCCACTACGTCAGCTTCACCGATGCTCCTGTCACCTCAAGTCTGCCACACCAAGACAATACATTGTATCTCAGCTGAGAAAGCACTCCTACCACCACTTGGTGAACACACCTCATCAAAAATAGGAACACAAAGGAGCTGTCAATGTGCCAGAGAAGAAATGGTAAAAGCAAGCTGGGCCAGCTGACCTGGAAAAGAGGAGGGTCAGGTAGGGCATCAGGGGTGTGTTCCAATATATGCAGGACCAACAAGAAAGAAAAGCAAACCATAGGCCAGAGGAGGCCATGGGGAGGCACATTTCAACTCAGTCTAAGGGTTTCCAGCTGCTGCAGTGTCCTCAAAATGGGCTGCATGCAGTGGTGATGAGCTCCCCATCCTCAGAAAGGTTCAAACTAGGAATGGATGGCTTTTTTTAGCCAAGTAACAGAACAGAGGGAACTCCAGGGCAGACAAGTGCAGGTGACCATTCATGTCTATGAGAGATAAGATCAAAAAGGCAAGGTAAGTTCTAGAAAGATATTTACAAGAAGGGAAGGAAACAGTGAGAGAAAGAATAGCAACAATAACACAATATGGAGAAGTAAATAACTGCCTGAGTCACATAAGTGATATATTTTAGAATCTCACCATTTCCCAATAATTCTCATATGCACACATTTACACCAAACATAATCAAATTTGGCCAAGTTCATGTAAAACCAGTACTACTCAGCTATTTGTCAAAAACAGATTAGACCAAGATTTGCAAAGCTCTTTAATATAAATATACATAAGTTGGTTATGACAGTACATAAAAGACAACTTTAACCAAACAATTTACTAAGCATAGAAAGGCTTCAGAGCTCTCAACAGGGTGGCTATTGATGAGATAGAGAAGGGATGATGAGCTCGATGGTGGCTACTAGAGAAGATACTGTGTTCACAGACATCAAGAGAGCAGTCAGCTAAGAGAGCATGTTTGCTGCTGTGATCAGAAAGAAGCTCAAGGCAGCAAAGAAACTGTTTCACTTCTTTTTAATTTTTGTTATTCTATTACAGTTGTACCATTTTCCCCCTTTGCCTTCCTCTGCTCAGCACACGCCCCACTCCCAGTTAATCCCCACATTATTGTAGATGTCCATGGGTCATTCGTACATGTTCTTTGACCAGCCCCTTCCCCTTTTTTCCACCATTATGTCCCTCCTCCCGCCCCTATGGCCACTGTCAGTCTCTTCATGTTTCAATGTCTCTGGTTTCATGTTGTTCATTAGTGTATTCTGTTCACTAAATTCCTCTTATGAGTTCATAGGGTATTTGTCTTTCACTGACTGGCTTATTTCACTTAGCACCATAGTCTCCAGTTCCATCCATGCTGTTGCAAAAGGAAGGAGCTCCTTTCTTTCTGCTGCATAGTGTTCCATTGTGTAAATGTACCATAGTTTTTTGATACACTCATCTTTTGATGGGCACTTAGGTTGCTTCCAGTACTTGGCTATGGTAAATAGCACTGCTATGGATATAGGGGTGCATAAATTCTTTGAACTGGTGTTTTGGCATTCTTAGGGTATATTCCCAGCAGTGGAATCACTGGGTCAAAAGGCAGTTTCATTTTTAATTGTTTGAGGAAATTCCACACTGTTTTCCACAGTGGTTACACCAGTCAATATTCCCTCCAACAATGCACTAGGGTTTCCTGTTCTCTACATCCTTGCCAGCACTTGTTGTTTGTTGATTTACTAATGATGGCCATTCTGACAGGTGTGAGATGGTATCTTATTGTGTTTTTAATTTGCATCTCTGATGGCTAATGATGTCAGATCATATGTCAATGGCCCATTTGTATACCCTCATATGTCAATGAGGGTATATGTCAATGGCCCATTTGTATACCCTCCTTGAAGAAGTGTCTGTTCAGATCCTTAGCCCTTTTTTTAATTGAATTGTTAGTCTTCCTGGCATTAAGTCCTATGAGTCTATGTGTTGGGGATAAAACCCTGTTCTGATGTATGATTGGTAAATATGTTCTGCCATATGATCAGTTCCTTTTTCATTTTTATGGTGGATTCCTTAGCCATGCAGAAGCATTTTAATTTCATGTAGTCCCACTTGCTTATTTTTTCCTTTCTTTCCCTTGCCGTAGGGGATATATCAGCAAAAAAATTGCTACATGTGATATCTGAACCTTTACTCCCTGTGATTTCCCTAGGACTTTCATGGTATCATGGCTTATATTTAAGTCTTTTATCCATTTTTAATTTATTCTGATATATGGAGAAAGACGATGGTGTAGTTTCTTTTTTCTTTTTTGCATATACCAGTTGAGTTCTCCCAACACCATCTGTTGAAGAGGGTATTTTTACTAAATTTTATGTTTTCCCCCCCTTGGTCAAAATTAATTGACCATAGAGACATAGGTATATTTCTGGGCTCTCTATTATGTTCCATTGATCTATGTGTCTGTTCTTATTCCAGTACCAACTGTTTTGATTACAGTGGCCTGATAATATAGTTTGATATCACGTATTGTGATCCCTACTGCTTTGTTCTTCTTCCTCAAGATTGTTGAAGCTATTTGGGATCACTTTTGTTTCCATATACATTTTTGAAATATTTGTTCTAAATCTGTGAAGTATGTCATTGGTATTTTAATAGGGATTAGGTTGAACCTATACATTGCTTTGAGTAGTATGGACTATTTAATGATGTTAGTTCTTCTAATCCATGACATGGTATATGCTTACATTTTTTTGTATCTTCCTTAATTTTTTTCTTCAGTGTTCTGTAGTTTTCCAAGGATGGGTCTTTTACCTCCTTGGTGAAATTTATCCCTAGGTACATTATTTTCGTTGTGGCTATAGTAAATGGGATTTTTTCCTAGTTTCTGTTTCTGATATTTCATTGTTGATATACAAAAATGCTTTTGATTTTTTAATATTGACTTTGTATCCCACTATTTTTCAAAATTCACTTACAAGGTTGAGTACTTTTTGGTGCAGCCTTAGGGTTTTCTATGTACACTATCATGTCATCTGCAAATAATGACAGTTTATTTCCTCCCTTCCAATCTGGATGCTTTTCCTTTTTGTCTGATTGCCACGGTTAGGACTTCCAATACTATGTTGAATAAAAGTGCTGGAAGTAGACACCTTTGTGTTGTTCCTGATCTTAGGGAGAAAGTTTTTACTTTTTGCCAACTGACTATGATGTTGGCTGTAGGTTTTTGTATATGGCCTTTATTATGTTGAGGTATGCTTCTTCTATTCCCACTTTGCTGAGGGTTTTCGTCATAAATGGGTGATGTACTTCATCAAATATTCTTTAGCATCTATTCATGTAATTATGTGGTTTTTGTCTTTCATTTTGTTTATGTAGTATACTACATGTATTGATTTATTAATATTATATCATCCTTGCACCCTTAGGATGAATCTCACTTGGTCTTTTTAATGTATTGCTGTTCCAGATTGCAAATATTTGGTGAGGATTTTAGCATCTTTGTTCATCAGCAATATTGGTCTGTAGATTTTTTTTGGTGTGTCTTTACCTGACTTTGAAATTAGAGTAATCTTGGCCTCATAAATCAATTATGGTTATCTTCCCTCTTCTTGAATTTTTTGGAATAGTTTGAGAAAGACTGCAGTTAGTTCTTCTTCGAATGTTTTTTAACATTTGTCTGTGAAGTCTACGGTCTAGTGCTTTTGTGTGCTGGTTGATTAATTTATTACTGCTTCAATCTCACTAGTTGTTATCATTCTATTCAGGTTTTCTACTTCATTGTGATTCAGTTTTGGAAGACTGTATATTTCTACAAATATCCATTTCATCCAGGTTGTCCAATTTCTTTGCATATAGTGGTTCATAGCCATTTCTTACAATCCTTTGTATTTCTGTGGTATCAGTTGTAACTTCTCCTCTTTTGATTCTAGATTCTAAATTTATTTGTATGGGTAGTATCTCTTTTTTCTTGTAGAGTCTGGTTAAGGGTTTGTCAATTTTGGGGGGAGAGTTAATCTATGTTACTTAATTCTGCTCTGATCTTCATTATTTCCTTCCTTCTACTAGCTCTGAGCTTTGTTGTTATTTCTGTAGTTTAAGTACATGGTGGGTTAGGTTGTTCATTTGAGATTTTTCTATCTCCTTTAGGTAGGCCAGTATTGCTATGAATTTCTCTCTCAAAACTACCTTCACTGGGTCCCATAAGTTTTGGAGTTTTGTGTGTTCATTTTCATTAGTTTCCAAATATTTTTTATTTCTCCTTGATCACATTGTTAACCCATTCATTACTTAAAAAGATGTCTTTCAGTCTCCGTATTTTAACATTTTTTAATATCTTTGAGGTTTTTCTTTGATGTTTGTTTCCAGTTTCAAGCCATTGTGAACTGAGAAGATGCTTCTTCTAATTTCAATATTCTTAAATTTGTTGAGGCTTGTTTTGTGTCTAACTATGTGATCTCTTATTGATGTGCACTTGAGAAGAATGTATATTAGCTTCTTTGGGGTGAAATATTCTATAAATACCAATTAAGTCAATTAGATCTATTATGTTATTCAAGGACACAATTTTTTCCCCCTTTCTGCATGTGAATGTACCATGTTTATTTAACAGATCCTCTAGCATTGCATTTTTGGTCCTTTCCACACTTTTTTTCTTTTTTAAATTATTTTACTGTTGTTCAATTGCCATTGTATGTATTTTCTCCCCATCCTTCCCCCACCTCCACCAAACCCATCTCCCTCCCTTGCTTCCACTCTCCCCCTTGGTTTTGTCCATGTGTCCTTTATAGCAGTTCCTGAAAATGGTTCTCCCCTCTATCCCTTCCCACCTCCCCTCTGGCTATTGTGAGATTGTTCTTATTTTCAGTGACTCTGGTTATATTTCATTTATTTTTTTCTTTTGTTGATTATGTTCCAGTGGAAGGTGAGATCATATGGTATTTGTCCCTCACCACCTGGCTTATTTCACTTAGCATAATGCTCTCCAGTTCCGTCCATGCTGTCACAAAGGATATAAGCTTCTTCTTTCTCTCTGCTGAGTATTATTTCATTGTGTGACTGTATCATAGTTTTTTGATCCACTCATTTACTGATGGGCACTTAGGCTGCTTCCAGACCTTGGCTATTGTATATTGTGCTACTATGAACATTGGGGTGCATAAGTTATTTTGGATTGGTATTTCAGGGCTCTTAGGGTATAATCCCAGCAGCGAAACTGCTGGATAAAAAGGCAGTTCCATTTTTAGTTTTCTGAGGAAATTACATGCTATTTTACACAGTGGCATTCCACCAGTCTGCATTCCCACCAACAGTGCACTACTAGGGCTCCCTTTTCTCCACATCCTCTCCAATATTTGTTGCTTGTTGTTTTGTTTATGATAGCCATTCTGATGGGTGTGAAGTGGTATCTCATTGTGGTTTTAATTTGACAAACAGCCAGATACGAAGTCAATGAATTTGACAAAACAGCCAAATATACAGTCCATACTCAGAAATCAAAGGCATTTTTGTATACCAACAATGAAACATCAGAAATAGAAATCAGGAAAAAAATCCCATTTGATACAGCAACAAGAAAAATAAAGTACCTAGGAATAAACCTAACCAAGGAGGTAAAAGACCTGTACTCAGAAAACAATACAACACTGAAGAAAGAAATTAAAGAAGATACAAACAAATGGAAGCATATACTGTGTTCATGGATTGGAAGAATTAACATCATCAAAATGTCCATACTACCCAAAGCCATACTAGCCATACTCTCTTATGGCTAGTGATGCTGAACATCTTTTCATGTGTCTCTGGGTCCTCTGTATGTCCTCCTTGGAGAAGTGGCTATTCAACTCTTTTGCCCATTTTTCACTTGGGTTTTTTGTCTTCCTGAAGTGGAGTCATGTAAGTTTTTTATAAATTTTGGAGATCAAGCCCTTGTCCGAGGTGGCATTGGCAAATATGTCTTCCTGTACAGTTGGCTCACTTTTCATTTTAATGCTGTTTTCTTTAGCCATGAAGAAGCTTTTTAATTTGATGAGGTCCCATTTATTTATTCTTTCCTTGATGTCCCTTACTTTATGGGACATATCAATGAAGATGTAGCTGCATGGAATGTCTGAGATTTTCCTACTGATGTTGTCCTCTAGGACTTTTATAGTGTCACGATTTATATTTAAGTCCTTCATCCACCTTGAGTTTATTTTTGTGTATGCTGTAAGTTGGCGTTCGAGTTTCATTTTTTCGCGTGTACCTGTCCAGATCTCCCAACACATCTTTGTTGAAGAGGCTATTTTTACTCCATTTTATGTTGCTGCCCTGTTTGTCGAATACTAATTGACCACAGAGACTTGGGTTTATTTCTGGGCTCTCTGTTCTGTTCCATTGGTCTATGTGCCTGTTTTTATGCCAGTACCAGACTATTTTGATTACAGTGGCCTTGTAACGCAGTTTGATATCAGGTATTGTGATCTCTCCTGCTTTGTTCTTCTTTCTCAAAATTGCGTCAGCTATTCAAGGTCATTTATGGTCCCACATAAATTGCTGAAATGTTTGTTCCATATCTGTGAAATATGTCATTGGTACTTTAATAGGGATTGAATTGAATCTATAAATTGCTTTGGGTAGTATGGACATTTAGATGATGTTAATTCTTCCAATCCATGAACACAGTATACACTTCCATTTGTTTGTGTCTTCCTTAATTTCTTTCTTCAGTGTTATATAACTTTCTGAGTACAGGTCTTTCACCTCCTTGGTTAGGTTTATTCCTAGGTACTTTATTTTTCTTGTTGCTGTATCAAATGGGATTTTTTTCCTGATTTCTATTTCTGATGTTTCATTGTTGGTATATAAAAATGCCTTTGATTTCTAAGTATTGACTTTGTATCTGGCTGTTTTGTGAAATTTGTTTATTAGGTCAAGTAGTTTTTTGGTGGAGTTTATGGGATTTCCTATGTACACTATCATGTCATATGCAAACAATGACAGTTTTATTTCCTCCTTTCCAATTTGGATGCCTCTTATTTCTTTTTCTTGTTTGATGCTATGGCTAGGACTTCCAGCGCTATGTTGAATGGGAGTGGTGAATGTGGGCATCCTTGTCCTGTTCCTGATCTTAGTGGGAAAGCTCTAAGTTTTTGGTCATTGAATATGATGTTAGCTGTAGGTGTCTCATATACGGCTTTTATTATGTTGAGGAATGTTCCCTCTATTCCCACTTTGCTGGATGTTTTTATCATAAATGGGTGCTGTACCTTATCAAATGCTTTTTCTGCATCTATTGATCTGATCATGTAATTTTTGTCTTTCCTTTGGTTTATGTGGTATATTATGTTTATTGATTTGTGAATATTGTACCATCCTTGCATCCCTGGGGTGAATCCCACTTGGTCATGGTGTTTAGTCATGTTGTATGGTCCTTTTAACGTATTGCTGGATGCAGTTTGCCAATATTTTGTTGAGGATTTTAGCATGTATGTTCATCAGTGATATTGGCCTGAAGTTTTCTTTCTTTGTTGTGTCTTTATCTGGTTTTGGGATTAGGATGATGTTGGCTTCATTAAAAGGGTTTGGGAGTCTTCCATCTTCTTGAAGTTTTTTAAATACTCTGTGATGGATAGCGGTTAGCCCTCCCTTAAATGCTTTGTAAAATTCTCCTGTGAAACCATCTGGTCCCAGGCTTTTGTGTGCTGGAAGCTTTTTAATTACTGTTTCAATTTCATCAGGTGTTATTGGTCTGTTCAGGCTTTCTGCTTTTCCTTTATTGAGTTTTGGTAGATTATATTTTTCTAGAAATTGGTCCATTTCATCTAGGTTTTCAGATTTCTTGGCATATAGTTCTTCATAGTAATTTCTCACAGTCCTTTGTATTTCTGTGGTATTTCTGTGGTATCAGTTGTAATCTCTTCTCTTTCATTTCTAATTGTGTTTATTTGGGTAGCCTCTCTTTTTTTCTTGATGAGCCTGCTTAAAGGCTTGTCAATTTTGTTTATCTTCTCAAAGAACCAGCTCCTTGATTCATTGAACCTAAGAATTGTGCTTTTAGTCTCTATGTCATTTAACTCTGCTTTGATCTTGGTTATTTCCTTCCTTCTACTAGTTCTGGGCTGTCCTTGTTGTTGTTCCTCCAGTTCTTGTAGTTGTGGGGTTAGGTTGTTTGTTTGAAATGTTTCTATCTTTTTAGGTAGGCCTGTATCACTATGAACTTCTATCTCAGGACTGCCTTCACTGTGTCCCATAAGTTTTGGGTTGTTGTGAGTTCATTTTCATTTGTTTCCAGAAACTTTTTGATTTCTTCCCTAATCTCATTCTTGACCCATTCTTTGTTTAATAGCGTGCTATTCAATCTCCATGATTTTGGGTGTTTTGAGGTTTTTTCCTTGAAGTTGGTTTGTAGTTTCAGTCCCTTGCGGTTGGAGAAAACGATTGATATGATTTCAATTTTCTTGAATTTGTTGAGGCTTGTTTTGTGTCCTATCATGTGGTCTATCTTTGAAAAAGTTCCATGTGCATTTGAAAAGAATCTGTACTTTGCTTCTTTGGGATGAAGGGCTCTATAGAAGTCACTTAAGTCCATTTCATCTAGGGCGTTGTTCAATGCCACAATATGGTTGTGGATATTTTGTTTGGAAGATCTATCCACTTTTGACAGTGGGGTGTTGAAATCCCCTACTACAATTCTGTTGCTGTCAATATGTTTCTTGAGGTCTTCCAAGATTTTCTTTATGTATTTGGTTGCTCCTATGTTGTGTACATATATATTTATAATGTTTATGTCTTCTTGATGAATTCCTCTCTTGAGTATTATGAAGTGACTTTCTGTGTCTCTTTTTATGGTTCTTTTTTGGAAGTCCATTTTGTCCAATATTAATATTGTTATCCTGGCGTTTTTTTCCTGTCCATTTGCTTGGAATATTTGTTTCCAGCCCTTCATTTTCAGTCTGCATAGGTTTCTGCTCTGAGGTCTATCTCTTAGAGGCAGCATATATGTGGGTCATGTTTTCTTATCCATTCTGCTATTCTGTGTCTTTTGATTGGGGCTCAATACCACAATATTCTTGTTGATATTTTATTTTGAAGACCTATCCATTGTTGATCATGGGAGTTAAAATCCCCTATGGTGACTGTATAGTTATTCATCTCTTTTGTGAAGTACTCCCAAGATATTCTTACATATTTAGGTGACTGTATGTTGGGTGAACATAAGTTTACAATGGTTATATCCTCTTGTTGGACTACTCCCTTAAATATTTTGTAGTAATCTTCTTTGTCTCTTGTTATGGCCTTTGATATGAACTATATTTTGTTTTGCATAAGTATTGCTATCCCAGCTTTTTTTTTTTTTTTTTTTTTTTTTTTTTTTTTTTTTTTTTTTTTTTTTTTTTTTTTTTTTTTGCGCATGTCCATTTTTGCTTGGAATATTTTTTCTATCCCTTTACCTCCAGCCTGTGTGGATCTTTTGTTCTGAGGTGGTTCTCTTAAGGACAACATATATGGGGGTCATATTTTCTTAACCATTCAGCTTCCCTATGTCTTTTGATCAGAGTGGATATAATCCATTTACATTTAAGATTATTACTGGTAAGTATTTATCAGTTGCTCTTTTCTCCCTTTGAACCTATTTCCTCTCTCTCCTTTTTTTTTCTTTATCTTCTAAAGCAGTCCTTTTAACATCTCTTACAATGCTGATTTGATGGAGATGTACTATTTTAAGCCTTTTTTATGTCTGGGAAGCTCCTTACTTGATTTTTTATTTTAAATAAGAGTATTGTGTAGTACAGTAGTCTTGACTGCAAGCCTTTGCTTTGCATTATTTGGAATATTTCTTGCCATTCTCTTTGGGCTTCTAGTGTTTCTGTTGAGAAAGCAGCTGCTAGCCTTATCAAGGCTCCCTTGTGTGTGACTAGCTGTTTTCCCCTTGCTGCCTTTAAGATTTTCTCCTTGTCTTTAAATTTTGCCATTTCAATTATGATGTGTCTTGGAGTTGTTCTCTTTGGATTATCTTGATTGGGACCCTCTGTGTTTCCCAGACTTGTGTGGCTCTTCCCTCACCAAGTTAGGGAAGTTTTCTGTCATTAGCTTTTCAGACAGGTCTTATATTCCTTGATCCTTTTCTTCTCCTTCTGGTAACCCTATGAAGCAAATATTATTACATTTCATATTGTCCTGAAGCTCCCTTAAACTTCCTTTGTTCTTTTGGAGTTTTTTTTTTCTCAACCTGTTCCTCTGACTGGGTGTTTTTGTTTGTTTGTTTGTTTTTACTTGTCTTCCATATCACTGATTAGATCCTCTGCTTAATCTAGCCCGTTTTATTTCCTTCTAGTATATTCGTCATTTCAGATATTAGATTCTTCATTTCCTCCTGGTTCCAATTCTAGTTTCTTTCTTTCTTTTTATTTTTTCCAGGGGAGAATGCAAATGCAGCCTCCTACTACCACAAGTTATGCAGTTGGGTTTCCCACATTTGGGGAACTCTCAGCAGTCAGCACATCCAGAGTACAATTGATAAACCTCATCTTGAGAAAACCACCTTCATGATCATAGTATCTCCCCGGCAAGGTAAGTATTCATAATTCCATGTCCTTATTCATGTTGCTGTAGTACCCACTAAATTCCTTGGAGCTCCCATAGAGTTCCTTGTAGCTGTCACTGAGTTCCTTGAGCATCATTATAACCTTTATGTTGAATTCTATGTCTGACAAATTGCCTGCTGCAATGTTATTTACCACTCTTTCTGGGGCTCCTCCTTTCCTTTTTTTTTTGTTTGGGGGTTGTTTCTTTGTCTCCCCACATTAGATGATTCTTCCTATTTGTTTCTGTGTATTAAAAATTGATCTGCTTTGACTCTCTGTCTTCATGGTGTGGCCTTATGTGGTAGGAGAACTGTGTAACTCAGGGTGCTGTCTCCTTGATCTCCTGAGTTGTGTGTTCTTTGATGCCCTTTATGCCATTTATGTGGGTGCTCTTGTACCTGGGTGTTGGTTGTTGGATCACTCTTTGGTGGGTTCTTCCCTCGAGCTGGCACACTTAGAGTCACATGACCCACCGTGTCATATATGCTGATGTAGTGGTTCTACCAAAACAAAACAAAAACACCAAGAAAACCAAAGCCACACCTGCAAAACACTCCCCAATCACTACCAAAAGATCATCAGCAAATTAACAAATATTACTAAACATGAAAAGATATTCACTATTATAAGAAAGAAAAAATGAATATGAGATGACTAACAGAAAGAAAAATGATTTTGAGAGGGTTGAGGAAGGAAATAATGAAAGTAGGAAATAGAAACAAGGTGAAGAAAGGAAGATAAGAAATTTACAATGTAAATAAAAAAGGGAGGGGAGAAGGCAAAATAAAGTAGGAAAAGGGAGGAGTATAACATGAGGATTAAAAAAGTTATTTATAGGAGAAGATGGTGGAGGAGGGAATGGAAGTCACATTACACTCCCCAGGGCCAATCTGGAATTACAACTCTATTGTGCAGTAACCTCCTAGAACAAACAACTGAGCAGTAGCCAGAGAGAAGCCATATAGCCTTGGACTCACAGGAAAATCAGCTGCAGCAAAACCTGTCTGCACCTTCCCAACAGCACATAACATGGTAGGCGGAGTGACCCTCAGTGAACCAGCTGGAGGGAAGGACCTACCAAAGAAAGAACCAATAACAATCAAACCCCAACCACATCCAGAAAGCCAACGTAAAAAGCATAAAGGGCATCCAAACAGCATCAAGTTCAGGTGATCAAAGAGACTGCAGCACTGAATCTCACAGGCCTCCTACCATAGCAGTTCACAGCACAAAGTCAGAAAGTCAAAACAGATCAATTTAAGAAGCAGAAGCAAACAAGAAGAATCCCACAAATAATGGGAATACAAAGAAACAACCCTCAAACAAAAAGAAAAGAGGAATCCTCAGAAAGAATGATAAAAGAAATAGAGGCAAGTCAACTATCAAATATTGAGTTCAATACAATGGTTATAAGGAACCTCAATGAGCTCAGTGAGAATTACCAAAAACTACAAGAAAACTATGAGGACCTTACTGCAAACTATATCAGCATAAAAAAGGACATGGAAGCAATCAACAAGGACCAAGAGGAAATGAGGAATACAATTTCTGAGTTAAAGAACATAGTACAAGGAATCAAAAGCAGGCTTGATGAAGCAGAGGATCAAATCAGTGAGCTGGAGGACAAAGTAGAAAAAAACTCCCAAAAAGTGCAAGAAAAGGAAAAAAGACTCAAAAAAAACAAAGGAATTAAGGGAAATGGAGGACAACATGAAACGAGATAATACCATATAATAGGGATACCAGCAGGAGAAGAAGACAAGCAAAGAATAGAAAACCTGTTTGAAAAAAGTAATGATGGAAAACTTCTCTAATTTGATGAGAGAAAAAGCCACACAAGTCCAGAAAGCAGAGAGGGTCTCAATCAAGAGGAACCCAAAGATGTCCACTCCAAGACACATTACAATTAAAATGGCAAAATTCAAAGACAAAAAGAGAATCTTAAAGGCAGCAAGGGGAAAACAGAAAGTAACATACAAAGGAGCCCTGATAAGGCCAGCAGCTGATTACACAACAAAAACATTACAAGCAAGAAGGGAATGGCAAGACATATTCCAAGTAAATAAAAGCAAAGGCCTGCAACCGAGACTACCCTTTTAAAATACCAATGACATATTTCACAAATTTAGAACAAATATTTCAAAAACTTATATGGAAACAAAAATGACCTCAAATATCCTCAGCAATCTTGAGAAAGAACAACAAAATAGGAGGGACCACAATACCTAATATGAAACTATATTACAAGGCCACTATAATCAAAACAGTCTGGTACTGGCATAGGATCAGACACATAGATCAATAGAACATAATAGAGAGCCCAGAAATAAACCCATGTCTCCATGTTCAATTAATATTTGATAAAAAGGGCAGGAACATAAAATGGAGTAAAAATAGCCTCTTCAACAAATGATTTGGGGAGATCTGGACAGCTAAATACAAAATAATAAAACTCAACCACCAACCTATATCATACACAAAAATAAATTCAAGATGGATAAAAGACTTAAATATATGTTGGGATACCATAAAAGTCCTAGAGGAGAACATAGGCAGGAAAATCTCAGATATTCCATGCAGCAATATTTTTACCAATACATCCTCTAGAGTCAGGGACATAAAGGAAAGAATAAACAAATGGGACTTCATTAAAATAAAAACCTTCTGCACATCTATATAAAACATCATTGAAATGAAAATAGAAACAACCATATGGAAAAATGTATTTGCCAATGATATCTCAGACAAGGGTTTGATCTCCAAAATATATAAAGAACTCACATGACTCCACTCCAGGAAGACAAACAATCCAATTAAAAAATGGGCAAAGGACCTGAACAGGCACTTCTCCAAGGAGGACATACTGAGGGCCCAGGGAAATATGAAAAGATGTTCTGTATCACTAGCCATCACAGAGATGCAAATTAAAACTACAATCAGATACTACTTCACACCAGTCAGAAAGGCCATCATAAACAAATCAACAAACAATAAGTGCTGGCAAGATTGTGTAGAAAAGGAGAACCCTAATACATTGTTGGTGGGAATGCAGACTGGTGCAGCCATGGTGGAAAACAGTAAGGAATTTCCTCAAAAAAACTAAAAATGGAACTGCCTTTTGACCCAGCAATTCCACTGCTGGAATTATAGCCTAAGAATCCTGAAACACTAATTCAAAAGAACCTATGCACCCCAATGTTCATAGCAGCAAAATTTACAATAGCCAAGTGTTGGAAGCAGCCTAGGTGCCCATCAGTAAATTGGTGGATCAAAAAACTATGGTACATTTACACAATGGAATAATACGCAGCAGAAAGAAGGAACTCATACCCTTTGTGATGGCATGGATGGAACTGGAGAGCATTACACTAAGTGAAGTAAGCCAGATGGTGAAACACAAATACCATATGATCACACCTATAAGTGGAATCTAATTAAAAAAATAACAAGGAAGCAAAATATAACCGGAAACATTGAAGTTAAGAACAAACTGACAGTAACCAGTGTGGAGAGGGGAGGGAAATAATTGGGGAAAGAAAGGAATCAGTTGTCAAAGAACATATATGAAGGACCCATGGACAAAGCCAAAATGGGGGGTAGGATTCAGGGTAGCAGTTGGAGATGCGTGAGGCTGGGGAAAGTGGTGGTGGGAAAATGGAGACAATTGTATTTAAACATTAATATAAAAATGTTAAAATAAGAAAAAAAATTTATAAAAATGAACCAGTATTAATACAATTGAAGAAAACAACCATCACTGTAATATCAATGAAAAATGAACAACAATTAATAAATGTGGAAAGAGAATAACAAGGAAAAGAAGAAAGAAAAGATTATGAAATGTCTAAAAGATAGAGAGGTGATTTTGAGAGGACAGAGGGAGAAGAAATAATAAGAGTAAGGAATAAAAACAGGATAAGAGAGTGAAAAGAATAAAATTGAAAATGAAAAAAAGAAAGGGCATGAAGAAGGCAAAATGGAGTAAGAGAGAAAAACAGTAAAATTTGAGATTTGGAATACAAAAATAGTGAATATCTAGGCATAAAACTAAAGGTATGCAACAACAACCACCATATCAACAACAAACAAGCAAAGATCAGTAACAGTGGAGAGAGTGTAAGGATATTATAAAAAAGGGGAAAAGAGTACAATATGACTAATGGCAAGAAAAATGGTTTTGAGAAGCTGGAGGAAGGAGAAATAGTAAGACTGCAAAATAGAGACAAGGCATAGAAAGGGAAAACATAAAATTTAAAACAAAAATAGGAGGAAGGAGAAAGAAGGCACACTGGAATAAGAGACGGGAGAAATAAAATATGAGATTTGAAATAACCTAAAATTCAAAAAAATAGTGAAATGGGAACAAACTTGAAGATAAAGGAAAAAATGTTAAAAACTATGATGGAGAAAAAATATTGCAAATAATGAAGAAGACTAAGGTGTAATTCATCTCAGCAGAGTCTTGTGTTTGCCATTGTCTACTCTTTCTAGATTTGCCCTGGTAATGTCAGATGGTGCCCCAGTCTAGCCCTAGGAAACCTGTTCAAGGCTACAAGCAATCCACAGTCTATGGCTGTCTCCTTCAGGCCTGGCTGGTCTTCCTTGTTCTGCCCTGCCAACTTTCCATCAGCACAGGGCCCAGGAGCGGTTCATCTAACGTCCCAGAGCACTGCAAGTACCACCTCCACCTGCCTCCTGAGGGGGCCCCTGTTGCAATCGGAAGGGTGGATTCCCTGGTTCACTCCTGGGAGGCACTGTTCAGTCTTCAGAGAAGATGATGGGAGTGTTTTCCCAACCCTCCCCACCTCCCTCTACATGTCTTGGTCTGTCCCAGATTATTTCCAATAATGTACAGTATCTGATGAATTAGCTGTCCATTTCCTATGAGGGACCAATCTGTAAAAGTGTCTGCTCTTTCATGTTTGGCACTGACAGCAACTCTGTATAAGAGCTGAGGCTTGGTGGAGCTCTGAACACTTCTTGCGGCACCTGTCTCTAATCTCTCTGCTCTGGTGGTTTTAGTGGATCAGGGCCTGAGGAAACAACTTAGCTCATGATATCTGATAGAAATTCAGAAAGGTCCCTTTCAGAGCTTCTCTTTCTTTCCCCTGCATATATGCACTGAGCAGGGGCCTCCTGAGCCGGGTCTCACTGATCTGCAAAGCCTGCAATACTGCAGGTGGGGGATTGGGCACATCTGCCTGTGAGGGTGCCTGCCTTGCTGCAATGAATCTAAGGCGTTCGGCTCCTGGCTGTCCAGTCCCCAGCCTGCTACTTTTGCAGCAGACTCAGACCCAAACTCTCTGCTCTACACAGCCCCCTGCTCACCAGCTGTGCTGGGTCAAGTCCCACAGACCCTTCGTTGTGCCACCTTCTGTTCTTCCTATGCAGCTGGACTCAGTGGGAACGAACTGTGCTTGTCCTCTGGTTTCCTTGTTGACAGAGCCGCTAAATACACAAGCATGGGGTCCCTGTCCTGCCATGCCTCGAGCTCCCTTTCTTAAAAAAGTCTCTATATACACCATGCACACTGCAGCACTGAGACTTGGTCCAGTTCTCTGTGTGCTCCACCTCCCCAAAAAGCAAAGTCTCTCTCTGTTAAGGCTGTCCGCACCCTAACAGTGCCTCCAACAGTTTTAAGAGACAGTTTCTCTCTGGAACTCTCCCAATTGGCGCTGCAGCTATGGACATGCTGCTCACTGTGTGTGTGCGGCCTAAGTCTCCCAGATTTTGTATATCCATCCAAGTCTCACCCAATTAGGGTTTAGGATTTTCCCTGTGTGGGAGCAGGCCCTGCCCTGAGAGGGGAGGAAACCACTAAGCCGTGTTTTCTATCTGATCTCTCCTCTGCTGCAGGCATCTTGCACAGGGCAATTCCCCTCAACTTGTAAAATCTCTGACTGGATGGCACAAAGCATCCTCTACTCCTTGGCTTCAAAAATTCCTATCAGCTGAATTCCATTGATTGTTCAGGTCACTTGTCAGAAGATCAGCAAAAAATCCGTGCTGGCAGTACAAACAGGTAAGCTCAGTTTCCACCTACTTGGCGGAAGAATGCCATCTTTTCTCCAAAGTCACAAAGAGTGCATTTCCAAAGTCATGGCACATGGGCTGAGACACAGGCCACTGAACTGACATTAAAAATTAGTAGGTCATAGCAATGACCTTCAATAAAAAGTAATATGTGCTCTTAGGAATTTATTTGAATATAAATTGTAGCCTTTTCTTTTTTAATATAGCCTTTTCTCTTTAAAGGGAAAGTAGAATGAATTCCCCTTATGTTTTGTGAGCAGCATAGATGATAGATAGATAAATAGATAGACAGATAGATAGATGATAGATAGATATATAGATAGGCATTTAGATTATTGATAGAGATGATAAATAGAGATAGGTAGGTAGATAGAGTGAGAGAAAGAGACAGAAATACATACTGATAAAGACAAATATTGGTAAATATGATAAACAGATGGAGAGACAGAAATAGATATAGATAATAAAGATGATAGCTCCATAGATAGATAGATAGATAGATAAACAGATAGATAGATAGAATCAGATGATAGATAGGATCAGTGGCTACAGAAACCACTTGAAAATGAATCAAAACCATATAACAATGTATAATACATATACATTCTAGGACTTCTGGTTTCTTTTACTTAATACCTCTCTAAGAGATGCAACTGTAGGACAATTTAGCATTAAAACTCATCTTATCCAAAAGTCAATTAGAAATTAGGAGGCAGCCACAAACTATGCAATTTGCCCTTTACTTTGGAGATAGTATCAAGTTGTACAAGTGCTCAAGGAAAACAACAGCCTCCAAAAAGAGTTAATTTCAGGAACAATCGGTCATCCTGAATTGAGCATAAAACAATAAACTGTAACCTGCCCTAGGGACTCTTCTGCCATCAAATATCTATTCCGGATTTAAATTATGAGTCCCCTTTAGAGAATATTTTTCTGGGAAGACTTTGTTTTATACAGGTTAAAAGGCCAGTTGTTTTGGCCTAGTCCTTTCCCTGTTTCATTTGAACATTATCAGTAATCCAGTTAAGGAAAAAAAAAATCTGTATCATGAGAGACCAAACCACAGCCTTAGTAATATATTAGAAAGGATTACTATTGGTCTAAAGACTAAATTAATGAACAATAAACTCATCAGCTGCAAATATCTATACACTGTAATCAGAACACAAAAGCTTTTAAGGGACCTACTAAAAGAAAGAAAGAGCATCCCCCAGCTGGTATGGCTCAGTGGATTGAGTGCTGGCTGGCCTGCCAACCAAAGGGTTCCAGTTCAATTCCATGTCAGCACACATTCCTGGGTTGCGGGCCAGGTCTCCAGTTGGGGGTGTGTGAGAGGCAACCACATATTGATGTTTCTTTCCCCCTCTTTCCCCCCTTTTCTTCTCTCACTAAAAATAAATAAATATTTTTTTAAAAAAAGAAAGAAAAGGCAATTGTGAAAAAGAGTTTAACCTTCAGTACACAGGTGATAGGTCATTCCATTCCTTGAACTTCCCTCTTATAACAGGGTACGGAGCATGGGTCCCCTTAAAATAATATTTGAGTCCCCCAAATTCTGCAAGAAGGCACAGTGGGTTGGGGAAAGAATGCCCAAAAAGTGGAAAGTACAGCATTTAAGGCACATTAAATAACAAAGGCAGATTAACATCTCTTGTCTTCCTGAAGGGAGGAGCTGTGGAAACTGCAAATTGTGTGCCTGACTGTGAGACTGTGCACCTGCAGAGTGACTCACGACATAGCTAGGGGGTTGCTCATACATTATACAGCACCTGCATAAGCTATGGGGGTGCTGATGGCCACCATGGATGCCCAGCCTGTGTGAGGCTGGGAACTCTTGCCCTGATTAAAGATGGCAGCCAAAAGAGAGTCAAAGACACTGGGGAACCAACAAAAATGGTGGACACTAAAGCACCATAGGAAGATCTGGATGTTCAGCCATGCCAGAAGTTCAGAGCCAAGCATTTAAAATTGGAGCGGGCCAAGAAATACGGGGGAAGTCTGCCATGAAGTCAGGAGGTCTGTCTGGAGATCTGCGTGTAGAAGACAGTGGGAGAACTGGCGGTGCTGTGGGAAACGTGCCTGGCCAAGCACACAGACACACTGGTGAGCTGATGGCTGGAGTAAAGGCAGCTCCAGAGGTGAGAAACTGAAGCTGTGAGAAGGACTCAAGCCAGTGCACCCAGACTCATGAGAGATGCTTGGAGGTGAATTGTAATGGGGAACGCTGAGCTGCAGACTTCTGTATTGCAGAAGGATGTCGCTCTTTCGGTATGGGGTCAGCGGGTGGGTCTTGGTATGGGACATTGGAGCTTGATGCAAGCTCTCTCACTGGGCTTTTGGCATTTGGCTGTTCTGGGCCTCTGGCTCTGCTCCCCACATGGATGGGAGCACTAGTGGGACCAGGAGATGCGAGGCCCAACAGGGGTTTAACCCCACATGGATGGAAGCCCGCTGCTGGAGGCAGAGAGGGTCCCGTGCAGAGACGAATGCCTCGCTGGGCTCCAGCATCTGGGACACAAGGATCCAGGGTAGCATGGCACATGGTTTCCTAAATCGCTACATGGAGAATGAGGACAGGACACCCCAGATCCTGAAAGAGAGAGATGCTGCGAGAAGATGGCGACTCTGAAACCCACAAGTGCGCAAGCTAGAGAGGATGAATATCTGATTGTGTGGCTGGCTTAAGACCAGATAAGGAAATGGGGAACTTCTGGGCATGAGTTTGGCTTGTAGACTTCTGAGGAGCAAGGAAAGTTCTGGGTCTCATGGAAGAGGAGGGCTCTGAGCAGGAGTGCCCTCAGCCCCCCTGGGGGTAGAACCCTGTTCATAAAAACCTGTTTACTTCAATGCAACTTGTTGGGTCATGTAGACTGGAGGCACCAAGTGGCCAAAACCCAGTTTGCACGGTTACACTCCAGTCATTTTTAAACACTTGTCTAAAGAAACTTAAATTTTGAAGTCATAAAAGCAAAATTTAAGTAAATATCCAAATTTATTACTCATAAAATATACCAGAAAATTATCACATTTCTGGTGATTTCACCATTGTCCCCAATGGGTATTTTATTAGCAGATTCTATTTTAATGGTAACCAAAAAAAGGGTTTCATATAATTCACTGGTTAAAACAAATCAGGAGGTTAAAAAAGAAACCCTCTCCCAACTCTTTAGAGATGTGCTTCTTCACCATCAAGCAAAATGTTCTAGAAGCACAGAAGAAAAGTAAGGCTACCTGTGATGAAGGAGTCTGCCCATCTGTACCTCAGCAGTTTGTGACTGTCTTGGTTAGAAAAAATGAGTTTAGGACAACGGAAATGCTTTTCAGAATATTAAGTTAAAAAGTGTACAAGGAATAAAAACAGACATTGAGATCTGACATCTTTTCAACCACTATCTGGTCAATGTATATGTTCTAATCTTCACCCACTCTCTTAAAAAAAATGTCTCCAGACGTATGCAAATGTTCTCTGGGAAATACAATTGCCTCTGGTTCAAAACCGCTGCTATGAAGCATCCAGACCCGTTAAAAAGTATCCCATATGATTGTTTATTTTCTTACAATTCACAAGGCCACAGGCTACACTCTAAACCCCAGACGGCCAACACAAATATAGGCCATGAGCACAAATGGATGAGTGGTAGAGATGCATCAAGGGATATCTACCATTATTGGTGGGAAAGCAATTGTTAATACATGCAATGTTCTTATCAGTGATGAGCTAATAGCACCACCCCTGAGTCTCACAAACATCATAAAAGAACAAAAGGACACACATGATCTCTAGCCTAGCAATCATGAGAATGGCTAAATCTCACATTTATGCCTTAAAATTGGACTTCTGATGGTCATTATAAGGGAGAAAATTTTCAAAACAGAACTTTTCCACAGGAACCAGGCCATTTTCACTCGTTACAATTTAATTTATCAACTTAAAAACCAGACCCAGAGCATACAAGCTTGGGTCCTTCTTGAGCTGGGACCATGAGGCCATGCATATCCTCCCAGACTCTTCCATTGCTGCTTGATATGAAGGCAGCACATTTTAACTGGAAATGATTTGTGACAGCTCATAAACCACTCTGAATACAAACCATTGTCAAAGGAGGTAGTAACAAATTTGCACTTCTCAAGTTCCCACACTCCCGAACTTCTCAATTTTCTCATCACTCTGACAAGAGAAATGTTTAAGGAAAATATAACAAACAGCTCTGAGATCTATGGGCAATGTTTTCTAAATAAGTGCACCAGTGTACATCAAACAGCTATTTCGCCTCAGCAAGATGAATTTTCTTTCACCCCAGCAGCTGCACCCACAACACTGGGTGCCCAGATACCTGGGCTTTCCCCCTCCATTCATTCAATCCCCACCTTTGACCCTCTCCTTAGAAAAGAGAAGACCCTCTATTGCATGCCAAAACACATGCCATCTTCACCAGGGGCTCTCATTTTCGAAAGGCTCTCTAAGAAAGCATCTAAAAGGTGCCAGATTGCTGGAGATGCTGTTGGCGGTGATCTGTAACTTGGCCCTGTTCACAGCAGCTGCAAAGACCTGCTGGCATTCATTGCATTTCAACCTGGCACCCTGATGAAACAAGAAGTCTTCAGAAACACTTGAAATTGTTCTCACTCAATACTTCTCAAATTTAAGGTACACAGATCTCCTGGGGATCCTGTTAAAGGCAGATTCTGATTTGTGGGTCAGGGTAAGGCGAAGAACCTGCATTTCTAATCAGCATCGCAAGAGAGTAACTCAGATAATAGAGCCAGGAGAGGGATCCTAACTTAAAGGAACGCCCAACATAGAGAAGACCCACCTCAAACATAGGAGGATGTTTTTAGAGGAAGGAAACAGATTTAGATTCACCCAAACTTCCTGCCACCACATTCAGGGCAGTTGATGGATCTGAGTCCTGTCGACATAATCACTGTTGTAATTTCCAATAGAATAACAGAGCATCAAAACCGTTTGTATACACAGTATCCTTTCCCCTGAGGAATCAAATACTTTAAATTGAACCTTTCTTGCAAAGAAACTCCATTTGATTCCCAGTCAACGATTAACACTCATAAAGTCCTAAATGAGTGGTAAGCTGTATTCTAAAAGGTTAGAAAGCACAGAGGTTAGGCAGGAACAACATGACAACAAAGAGTAATAATAAAAGTCTGCCAAAACACTGACACTGATACTACTAATACTACTAATAATAAACTGTCTTCTCACAATAAAAAACAATGATGAAAACTGCCGCTTCCCTAACCTTCCCCTCCCCCGTCCCGATAAAATACAACTCCAGTTGCTCAGGCAAAAACTCTGATGCACCCTTGTCTTTCTCAGCTCTCAGCAAATCCTTACAGCTCCACCTTCCAGGTCCGTAGGACCACCCTGGCCTGAGAACCATCATCTCTATGGACTCGATACTGCATCAGCCTCCTCTACTATCATCACCCCACTTCACTTCACTTCACCCCAGTTATAAAACCTAAGCCAAGACACTGCTCTGCTCCAAGCCTGAACTGGTCCCTTTCACAAGCCCTACATGCACTCGTACATGCACACACATACCTGGCCTGTCCCTCTCGCATCCCCTTGCTCCTCTCCAGCCACATGACCTTGTACACTTCAGGCAAGCTCTTGCCTCTGCCTAGAAATCTTCCCAATATCCACATGGGTCACTACCTTGGATCCCTGCTCAAATAGCACCTGACTAATATGGCCTTACCTGGCCCCTACACAAGGAACCTCACTTTTTGTTAACAGTGGACCTTTTTAAATTAAAACAAGTGGGTTCTTGTTCTTTTAAATGTTTTGGGTTTTTTTTTTTCCATGCTTGTTAACTTGTGCTCATTTTGTTTGGTGAGGCGCACTCATTCAAACCAGGACCACATCTGGTTCTAGCACAGCCATAATGGAGGACAATATTGGATGTTATCTGTGACAGCAACCGCTTCAGCTGGAACTTTAGACCCTGCTATGCTCCAGTTCAGCTGAGCAGCCTCAACCCAGACTTCCTCGTCTGTGGGGTCAAAAGGAAACAGAGCTTACCATCCCACTGCTTGAAACATTCCAACGATTTCCCAAAGCCTACGAGGTCCCACACAGTCTGAAAAGAGAAAACCCTTAACCAGCCTGTGGGACCCCCTGCTCTCCCCACACACTCCCTTCCCAGGCTTTTCCACTGCCTGTATGGTGAGAACCTGCCCCCAGTCAGTTCACGCCTGCCAGGGAAGCAAGGAACCTCTTTCACATGCAAGCTTGCCTCAGGGGCTCTCTCCAAGGGCAAGTCTACATTTATTCACAGGATGCTTACTCACTGCATTCTCTCCACTTTACAATCAGCTCCTGAGCTGGTGAGTGAGCAGGTGAGGGAGATCATCAGAAACACAGTTTCATGGGCAGTGACACCTGAGTGCAAAGGGCTAAGTACAGCCTTGTGCCCAATCAAGAGCCCTTGTGTTCATTTCTATGAAAAAAAAAACTAATAAAAATATGATCAATTCTGATTGTTAGGCCTTTTAAGAGGATAGCGAAAGACTATTCTGAACTCCAGGTTTTTTGTTTTCATTGACTACATTCCTTTTTTCTCTGTCTCTGTCCCTCTCCCTTTTTACTTTTTTGCAGAATTGACAAGATAATAGATACCGTACCTCCCATTACAAATCAACCCCCATTAGCACCATGTGTCATAATCAGTCCCAAAAGGAAACTTGCCCGCTCTTATTAAATCCATCATAAGAAAGATTTATTAACCATCCTAATGCTAGTTTACCCTGCAGGATTAGAAATTCCTGGGGGGCAGAGCAGGGATAAAGTAAAAAAAAAAATTTAAATATTACTCTTCCTAGATTTATATTACATCTCTATAGAGAAATTCAGGGACAACTATAAAGGACACATGGACAAAACCAAGGGGGCTGGGTGGAATCAGGGGAGAGGGTAGGGAAAAAAAGGAATGGAGTCAATGACACATTCAGTAAACAGTCTAAGAAACATGCAGAAACATAGGATTCCCTCACAAGAACTGCCTCCGGTCACTTGGGAGGCTCAGGCTTCTGCTACCTGTTTCCCAAGCACCACAGCTCTCCTGTGTCCTCAGCAGATGCAAATACCTGAAACTTCTCATTCCTTTTTGCTCCTGTGGCAGCAGTCTGGACGCCTCATCCAGAGCCCAGGCTGGCCAGAGAGCCCAGAGATCACTCAGACTTGGGAGCAGGCACTAGGGAGGCAGTGTGCCAGAAGTGAGCAGGCCTGGACCCTGGACCTCTGGCTGCTCTGGCTACCACACCAGCATGCGTTTGTCTCTTGCCATCTGTTCCCTAAGTCCTCGTGGTGTGGGCAGTGGTTTGGAAAACTAACAAAATGCCACAAAATAAACAGAAGAAAAGCCTAACAAGACTATATGGATACTATAGGGTAAGGCAAAGTAAGTTTATAGATGTGAATATGTAAAACAGAATTTAATCTCGTATTATTATTTATTAATTATTATATTATTTTCCATATGAACAACTGTAAACCTGCTTTCGACCCACCCTGTATACTAGCATTGGAACAGGCACTGCCTCTCTGCAGAAGGCCCAGATTCAGACATCCCTGTGCAGACATGACTGTGGATGTGAACAAAGATGGCACAAGAGGCTATTTTAAAACATTTCACATAAGCCTTATTTATTTATAAGATCAGCCAGTGCCAGCTTAGTTTCCCACACCAGCTCCTCCTCATTTTTCAACAATCTTCACACACTTTATAATCCAGATATTTGCCACATGCGTCGCAGTCATCTCTGAGACTCCACTCTGGTAAGTGTAGACTAATGGATTCATATGAAGATACCATGTGACACCACAGAGATACAATGCCACATTTTTATGTGACAGGTACACAAAAAAATGAATCACTATCTACCTGTAATTCCTAATTCTGAAGATGACCAAGTACAGAGGTCGAACCTTGTCACCCACATCTATGGCAATCCCAACACTGCTCTGGGGGCCCACCAAGTTCCAATGGAATAACTGCAGTGCCAACCCTGTCATCGGTCCTGAGTTTCTATTTGTAATTGTAATAATATTAGCAATGATTACTGGAGGCATATTGTGTGTGTATCAAAGTCAACCTGAGGCCAGTCACCTGGTTAGACACAGGGCCGTGGCCTTCCCCTGGCTCCCTAGCACCTGGCAGAGCGTGCACAGTAAATAACTACTGAAGGCATGAATGTGTAATTTGCATTTGAGCTTCAGCCATGATGTCAATTTTTCATTAAAAACTTGATTTACAGCAAGCAGAATTATTCCAATATGAGGAGACTTCCAACACCTATTTTTTCTCACTGAAAGATCCAAATCCCCTTCAAACAATCATTCCTGTGAAACCACAAACAAAACAGTTTTTTTCAATTTGCCTGTTTAGTCACCAGAGTTGAGTCTTCAGATAAACCACTAACTTGTTTTAAAGACCAGTAAGAAAGGCATCAGAATTTCCACATTTGGGTTATACAATTGTTCTTCAAGAATGCCTCTTCTTAAAATTTAAATAACCCTAAGAGGTCCACAGTGAAAATATTAATAGCTATCAACACTTTGGTGTGAGTATTTTAGCAGTTAAACCCATAAACCTACTTATTAGTAGGCTGGTAGTCCAATCATTCATTCAACACACTATTACCAGATAATGCTTAATTGGGGTAATGAATAGGACAGACACCAGCCAATAACTAGAAAAAGAAAGATAACTCTACCGAGAAAGATAGTACATTTGGAGTAAGGGGGAATTCTTCAACATTTTGTCATCAAAGGGTGAGGTAAGGATTCTGGCACCTAGGGAAGGTGGAATGTGAAAGTAAGGCAGTTGTTCTCCTATGCTTTAGCGTCTGTGCTTTAGTCTGGCTCTTACAATCACATATTCTCAAGAAAATAAAATTATTTGGAGTCAGAGAGGTTTTCTGAACCCCTGGGTAACACTGAATAGTAGACATAACTAGAAGTGATCAAGAAAGGCTCTGGAGTGATTGCGTGTACCAACAGATCCTATTGCAAATCCCTTGTATTTGGAACATTTTTCTTGGAAACTCAGGCAGACAGCAGGGAAAAGACCAAATCCAATTCTCATTTATAAGTGCTTATAGTAGCAACTCCAGAGCATTAGGAAGGGACCACATGACAACACACAACAAACACACAACCAGGTACAAACTCAGCAGGCCTTGTATACAAACATGTGAAGGGTATTGGTGAAGGTCATGATCACTTGTTCAAGGCCAGCCTATTCAATAGGAACTAATAATTATTGGGGACAAGTGAGATTAGGCATGTTGATCACTATTGAGAATGGGATTCACTATACTGTTCTCCACTTTTATAAAGTTTGAAATTTTACCACAATAAAAGGTCAAAAATAAAATTGCTTGAAGATTAAAAAAGAGTAATGTCTAAATGCAATGTGGCATTAGATTGGATCCAGGAATAGAAAAAAAAATGCATTAATAGAAAAACTGGTGAAATCCAAATCAAGTCTGTGGTTTTAGTTAGTTTTGATACGTGATCAAATTATCACAATGTTAAAGTGATAAGTGTACTGTGGTTGAGTAAGATGTTAATGCAGGCACATCTAGGAGATACTGCAGGTCCAGTTCCAGACCACCTCAATAAAGTGACTTTTGCCATAAAGTAAGTCCTAATCATTTAACGACTGAAAGGCCTTGCCTTCGATTTGTAAACATGCAACATCTGTGAAGTGTGATAAAGCGAAGCACAGTAAAACGAGGTGTGCCTGGATTAGGGGGTGCTGGATGAAAGCCTCATGGGAGCTTTCTGCACTATCTTTGTAACTCTCCTATCAATCGACAATTATTTCAAAATAATAAAAGAAAACTTCTTAAAAAGCGTAGCTTAGTGAAAGGAAAGGGATACATTTTAAAATCCTGCAGCCTGAAAACATAACTCATAGTAACTACTACCTCCTGGCTCCTGAAAATCTAGCCAGGATGGAATTTAAAAGACTATCAGTGGAACATAAATAAATAAATGTATACATACATATATACAAAAACAGAAAAATGTACCAAATGACAATAAATAAATAAATACAAAAATAAATAAATAAAAGGCTGTCGATGATTTTTGGATATTAACCCCTTATCAGATGTATCGGCAAACATGTTCTCCCATTCTGTGGACTCTCTTTTTATTTCGTTGTTTTCCTTTGCTGTGCAAAATCTTTTTAGTTTGATGTAGTCCCATTTGTTTACTTTTCTTTTGTTTCCTTTAATTCATAAAATACTTACAAAACTCAACACCAAAAAACCCCAAAAACCCAATGAAAGAATGGGTAAAGGACCTGAATAGACGCTTCTCCAAAGAGGACCTACTGATGCCAATAGACATACGAAAAATGTTCAACATCACTAATCATCAGAGAAATCAATGCCACTAGCCATCGGAGAAAGGCAAATTAAAACCACAATGAGATTATCATCTCACACCTGCCAGAATGGCTATCATCCATAAATCTACCAACAAGTGCTGGCGAGGATATGAAGAAAGGGGAACCCTTTGCACTGTTGGTGGGAATGCAGACTGATGCAGCCACTGTGGAAAGCACTGTGGAAATACCTCAAAAAAGGTATGCAATGAACACATATGCATTTGCTGTTAGGAAAAAAATTTTCAAGTACTTATAGATAAAAAGACATCAGAGACTTACCAAAACTTAGTTTCTAAAATCTTGTTATTGGTTGTGATCTACCTGCAAGACTATTTAATCCTGAAGTCATCATGTGCAAATGTTCTCACTTCTAAGTGTGACTAAGAAAATGTCAGAATGCAGAACACCAATTCCTCCAAATAAACTGGCTGAATGTTGCAATAGGAGAAGACAGCTTCTGACACAGCTCACTCCACACTTCATCTCTGGAGGCCAATTTTCCAAGACACTGACAAAACGGGGAATTCTATCACTGTGGATCACGTTTCTTCACTGAACCCGGCCCACTCTAATACCTACTTGAGCCAGTAAGCAGCAGGCCAGTCACCCTGTCAATGCTGCAGTATCTGCATTTTATATGATGCAGAGGCCAACTAAAGGGAAGCAATTACACATAACCTCAGTGTGTGAACACCCATCGATATTAAACTGCTCTCCCTCTCCTCTTCACCAATGAAGCTCTTTACAGAAACCTGACCACAGATTTCTGTCGGTGTTCTAGAAAAGGCATGGGAGAACTCCACACATGTCTCAAACTCAGGGCTGCAGAAACACACCAAATGCACATCGCCAGGTGCCAGGCAGCTGAGGTCCTCAGGGCCAAGACCAATGGGCACAGTCTGACCTCAATATGAGCAAAAATAGGTGGAAGTTGAGGGCAGTAACATCCACAGACCACCTAGACCTGTTTAGGCTGCCAGCACAGCATCCTATGACATTAGCTCTTTAGTGAATGCTTTATGATGATTTTAGACAATATGGGTTATATGAATTTATCATTGTTCATGTACTTTAATTAGCCTCTAAAAATACAGAGACCCAACCTCCATGCCAATCTTTGTTCACACATTGAATCCATTTTTAACAATGCATTTTTAATTTGCTCTTGAACATCTACCGATACATCTGTCAGTGCCTGTCTTATAATTGCAGGCACAGACCCACTCTGTAGAAAAGAGGAATTGACAATAACAGGGTTCTGAGCCCTGAGCCCCACTACATGCAGGACATAATGCTCAGCACTCTGCACACCCTGTCCCTCAGTCCTCTCACCAGGCCACAGGCAAGCAGATGCAGAAGCCGGAGAGGAAGGGAGGTAAAGAACAGGCCCACTCACATCTGTGCAGAGCTATAAAGGCCTTTGCTCCCTAACCCCCAACAGAAGGTCAGGAGCTGCCATCTTGGAGACAGTTTCTCTTTGCCCCTCTTGAAACAGAAATCACCATCCTGTCTGCTGTCATCGTCTTAAGAGAAACTTTGCTGTCCGCATTCCTTAAGAATGTGTGGGCCATAACAAGACATAGAGCCAGGTTCCAAGATGTGGGCTTGAGGGACAAAGCTAATGCCTTCCTGCCCTGTGACTTGGGCATTGTCACTTAACTTCTCTGAGTCTTAGTTTCCACATCTGGAAAGACGTTTGGATGATAATAATATCTGTATAGTAATCATTTGGCAAATTTTATATGAATATTAATTAGGAGTAGCAGTATTTTCAGGTAGAATAAACTCAGCAAAAACTTCAACCAGCCCCCAAAATTTACATCACTTAAATATAATGTATGAATAAAAAACTCTCCTCTCACTTGCCTGTCTCGCCTCAAATTTGCCCATCATCCCTGGAATTTCATAAGGAGTCACTGATGGTGAGGCCAGGGTAGTATTAAGCATGCCCCCCCACCATGGTTCTGGGTACAGCATTAGTCAGCCCTTCCTAGGGTTCAGGGCTGGCTGGATGACAGCTACGGTACTCTTTCAAGTACCAGGTCATGTGATCCCAAAAAGTCAGAGACACTCCTGCATGTGTGCCTCATGCATACCACTCACCTTCAAAATCATTTCTTAAGACTTTCCTCTTATGGCACCCACTACTTAACCCCTCGCCTCCACCAAATGTCCACTAAACTGAGAGAGATGGTAGTCCTCTCCAAGAATCTCATGTGCATAAGGAGTAATGCCCCCAAAAGTGATAAGGTCCACAGGACAGTTAATTCATGTGCTTTCATTGGCTTCTTACAAAGTGCCTATCAAAACTGCTAATGAGACATATGATACACACTTTCTAAATATTTATTATAATTAACGTTAAAATGAGTGCTCTCACATGCCCATGAAGATAGAAAATCCCAACCATAGGGTCCATTCATAAGCTGTTGCTAGAAGTTCAAACTTCACACAGGAACATTCCAACATAAAACTTGCTGGGCTCATGTGTACATGTTTCTGAATGAGTGTGAGTGTGTATGTATGGTGTGTCAGAGAAGACAGGAGAGACCTAAGCTTTTGATGTCAACACTTAATAGGTGTAAAAGTAATTATATTAACCACAATACACTCCATATGGATCAATAAATAATTTTTAAAGATTTCAAAGATTCATTAGTAATTATAATAACAAAAAGAGAAACATAGTTAATACAGAAAACTGGGGACATTTACCCTACCATTAATATGATTTATGCTTGGCAATTAAATTTAATAAGTGACAGGTGGCTGGAGTTGGGTGAGGTAGATGAATGGATGGGTGGGTAGGTGAGCTGGCAGAAGGATGGATGGACGGATGGATGGATGGATGCTGATATAAAGTTTCAAGTGCTACCTCATCTCATTTTCCCTCCTCACAGTTAGAGAGACTGTCTTAGGCACAGCATATAGAAATCAGTGCCCAAGGGTAAGATCCAGAAGTGGCAGAGGCCAGGGACAGCTCCACATCACACGGGCCCGTGGCAAGGTGGCCTTACCCTTCTAGATAGTTGAGTTGTAAAGTACTTTCAAATAAAACATGGCCTGCTTAGAGAATTAAGATCAGCTGGAGTCAGACACAAAGAATCTAAGCAGGGTGTCCAATGTTTTGGCATCTCTGGGCCACACTAGAATAAGAAAAGTTGTCTTGGATCACACATTAAATACACTGTGACACATAATCACAAAAAATCTCATGATATTTTAAGTAAATTTACGATTTTGTTTTGGGTCTCATTCACAGCCATCTTGGCTGCATGTGGCCTGAGGGCCACAGGTTTTACACCCCTGCAAGGGCTTCCGGCATGAAAGACAGCTAAGAGACACTCCGACGGGAAATGCAGAAATGAGAGCTGTGGAAATAAAGGTACAAAGGCGGAGGGCATGCACCAGGAGAGCTAAGTAAGCCTCCCAGACAAGCAGATGAGACGTTCCCAGAATAATGGAGAGAAGGCAAAGAAGCTGCCAGCACTGCTGCTCCTGATAAATGAGATGACTAAACAAGGTGGCAGCAATAATTTGGAGCTAACAGGGACTCTAACTGTTTAACAGTTGAAATTAAGTTGGGACAAGTGGGATCAGAGCTAAGAAGAAGGCCACAGAAAACTGTTAGAGGAGATTAGAATAAACTACTTGAAAATTATTTTCATTAGTTAATAAAACACCACATCTTTTGCATTTAGTTCTTTTCTAGATCTGAATAAAATCTGCAAAGCTCTTGCCTGCCCTACCATACTTAGATGTCACTAATCACCCAAATACAGCTCCAGCCCTGAACCAAAACATCAGTAGAAACTAAAGGACCTCTTTGGAGCACATCCTAAAACCTTAATGGCTCACCTGTAAAAGAAATGTAAACTGGTATTGGGGTGACATAAAATTTACTTCTCTTATGTAAAACTTCCAATACTAAAATTCTAAACAAAATTGTTTCAATGGCCATCCCTGGACACTTGTAAATAATGGATTCTAGTACGTCAGTATGTCTGAAGTACTTCGGTTAATAAAGCTATGTTCACCCCAGTGCAACCATGGCTGAAGAACCACAGCTTGAATTTTTCAGGAAGGCTGGCGGTGATGGGGCCAAGATTCTCCCAGAGACTATTCATGGTGGTCTGGCTCAAGAGAGTCACTTTCAACATCACTGCTGTTGACACAGAGAGGAAAACCAAGATAGTGCAGAAGCTGTGCCCAGAGGGGTAGCTCCTATTTCTGCTGTATGGCACCGAAGTGCACACAGATACTCACAAGACTGAGGAGTTTCTGGACGCAGAGCTGTGCCCTTCCCAGGTACCCCAGGCTGGCAGCTCTGAACCCTGAATCAAACACAGCTGACCTAGACATATTTGCCAAATTTTCTGCCTACATCAAGAGTTCAAACCCAGCACTCAATGATAATCTGGAGAAGGGGCTCCTGAAATCCCTGAAAGTTTCAGACAATTACTTGACACCCCTTCTCCCAGAAGAAGTGGGTAAGACCAGCGCTGAGCACGAGGGCATCCCTCAGAGGAAGTTTTTGGATGGCAATGAGCTCACTCTGGCTGACTGCAACCTGTTGCCAAAGCTCCACATAGTACAGGCAGTGTGTCCGAAGTACTGTGGATGTGCCATCACTGAAGGGTTCTGCGGGGCGCATCACTACTTGCGCAATGCCTATATGCAGGAAGAGTTCGCCTCCACCTGTCCAGATGATGATGAGATCAAGCTGGCCTATGAGCCCTCAAATAAGCTCCTCCTGGGGTTCCCTGAAGCCCCCACCACTTTTCTCCACCAAGGCCCCCAGGTGGTTTCCACTTGGCTATCCAATGGACACACTCCAAAATGTCCAGTGGGAAGTGAATTCTAGAGCACTTGTGCGGGACTGCCTGGGGATGAAGGATGGAATGGGGGATCTGGGTGAGACTTTTATTGTGTATGGGTCGGGATGGATAGCACAATGTATTTCAGTAATAAAATACAGAATGAAAAAAAAAAGCTATGTTCAAACTCATATTTTCTTTTTCCTAAAAACCCTCAATCTCGTGTTATTTTTTAACATTATATGTATTTTTGTAGCTGGTTTTAAATCACTTCTAGAAGAAAGCTGGGCACGCATAAAGAAAACAATAGTATGCAACTGGTACACAAGGAATGAATCCGAGATCTCCTAGGGGACATATTTTCTGGTAGAGACACAGGTCTAACCTGCTCTTAAGCATGATGAAATAGACCCTGGGGCCTGAGTCCCATGCCCACAGCAGAGGGGAACAGGCAACAGGAGCCGTACCGTATGTCATAACAAAGTCATCCTGTCTCCTGCAAGTGGCAGAAGGTAGCAATGTATTAGGTCCAGAAACCCAACCTACTCTGACCTCTGTGGTACATGAGAGGCTCTGTGATGTGAACTGGGCAACATTTATTTTTAATTACAGTAAAATACAAATATACACCAGACGATGCGGTAGCTGTCTTTAAAACCTCAACCTCCAGCAGGAGGAGTTTTGGTGTAGGATATCCTTAATAATGCCCCATGAAAGCAGCCTCCAGAAGACTCCATCATGGGGTGAACAGCAGGGCGGTGGTGGAGGAGCAGCATTTTGCTATTGAAGAAAGAGCACTCTGCAGCACCACTTCAGCGGGGACACCAACATTTGGAGGGCCACCCCTACATCATCCAGTTGGTCGTCAGCCTAAGAAGCTATGAGGCCCACAAAGACAGCCTTTTGGCGAGGAGGCCTTGGGGAGTGGATTCACCACTACTGCTTCCTCTGTTCCTAATGTTTGTCCCTCAGACACATACCTAGTCCAACTATGCTAGAGTTGATTTAACCAAGGTTATGTCTCTCTCTAGGAGAGATCTCTGCCACATCTCAGTTCACGAAGTATTAACTTTTTTTTCAGAGTGATGCTGAATGTTAGAATTGCTAAAGAGCCTCTGTGAGGTTGCCCCTGAACAATATTCTGGCTAAACCTGTGCGTACATAGATAATGAAAAGAAACTACACAGGAAGAACTATATGGCCAGTGTTGAACGTTATTCATCTTTGGGTCCTCATAAATTAGCACAGTGCCACGTGGCATGCCCAACAGGACATATATAAAGAAGTAGGGGACCAAGTTTGCCAAAGCAGGGCCAATTCTTTAGGCAAGAAACATGAGACTAGATCACAAACTGCGATCTTCCCCAAGGCTGCTGTTTCACCTATTCATTCTCCCCAGAGGCACCAAGACCTACTATGTAGCAGACCCTATGTTGAGCACCTGAAATACAAAAGTACACAGTATACACCTTGATGGCTCAGAGTTCATGTTCTATGGAGAAGTCAGGCGTGACATGCACATACAATGCATGCAAACGCAAGTGCAAGCATACACATGCACACTAAAATCAAACTCTGAGGAAACACCAGGGAGAGAGGGGCCCTGCCAACCCAGGATGCTGACACGTCCTTAAGAGAGCCTCATGGGAAGAATGAAGGTGAAGTGGTGCCTCCCAATGCCTGAACACAGAGGAAGACCAGGAGTGTAGGGAGTGCAGGCCTGGAGAAGGGCGTGGGCATATTTGGGTGGGGGTGGCAGCGAGCTGAGCCAGCAGCCCACAGCACCTGCAACATGAGGAGCTCAGCTTTCAGCCAGCTGGACCACATGACGCTAGGACATCCCAGATGCTCTGTTTCTAAATGAACCTGTGACTCTTTCCAAAGCACCCTGACCATGTGTATGACCCACCTCCATCACTGAAAGGGGTCTGAGTTGGGTCTATTAAAACACTACCCTATTTAACTACTGAGCAGTAAGTTTCTACCTGCAAAGGTGTCTGAAACACAGCAAGGCCAAAAAATATTGACATGCTTACGAATTTCGTTGGTCAAACAGAAGCTGGGGAGGGATTGCAGTGTCGCCTGCCACACACATACACAGTACAGCTCCAGAACCACTCACAGCCAGCCCTGAGAGGGAAAGCTACACCCACAGCCTCTTCTAGCAGCATAGCTGGTGCAGCTGCAAGGCAGAGTGCACGGTTTCTCCCCTCACAGGGCCCCTAAGGACAGTGAGGCGCCCACATCTTGTCCCCATTCCACACTGCTCCGGTCCGGGATTTAAAGAGTAAAGAATTAAAAGAAAGCACAGCCTTTCTGAGATTATTTAAAGTCTCTTGGTGGACGGCAGGCCCAAAACCTCTTTGGGTAACTACTACTTTCATTTGCTCTAAGACTGTATAATCATTAATACCTGTAATTCATCCTAACTAATAAAAATTCATACTAGTTAATTCACAAGCTAATTAGAATTTAAAAAGGCACTATTGCCATTCACGCCAGCTCATTTAGGAGCTATTGAAATCCTTACACAAGAGGTAGGTGAAAAGGGAGAACTCAGTCTGTTTAAACTTCTAAGTGCTCCCTTCAATACCCTTTGTCTTCTCCAATCCTGAAGCTCAGTAGGCTAATCTCATTGGATTAGCAGCATTGACATTTCCAGCATCCTTTCCCCTCCAATTAGGCCCCCCACCAGCAAGCTGGGTCAGGACACAAATGTTCTGTCCAACCCTCAGTTACAAGCTGCAATCTTTATGCTCACACTCCGTGCGGAAACTGCCACATGAGCTCTGCTGGGGTGGGAGCGGAGGTCGTGGGCAGGATCCATCCACACTGGCCTTTGCAGAGCAGTCTGACAGCCACACGTCCAAACACAGGAGCAGTCACCAGTCCCGTAGCACCTGCCATGTGCTGGCACCACCCCCGTCTTCATCTCGTTTACTTTCTCCAGGACACTTCGGTGCCCATTTCAGCAGAGATCGTAACCCAGGTTAGTGGGCTATCAATGGGCACATCTCTCTTCTTCACCTTTTTCTCTTAACTGACCAGCAACTCTCTGAATGACCACAATGTCTGGTCCAGGGCAGTCAAGCAATAGTGTCCACTGAAAAAAATGAATTCTGAGTTGCTCGGCGGACAATGCTACTTGGGGGCCAGAGCTGGGAACAAGAATCTATACTTCCTGAATACCTTCCAACTGTCTTTTCCATGAAGCAGAATCACCCTAGTTCTACTTGACCCTGAGGCTAAGAGTGAAATTATCTCCTTTGTCTCCAAGGAAACAAATCAGCATCCCAATCCATCATTGTCCAGGAGCCCATCCATCACAGTAACCTTCCTTTGTATCAGGCATCTAAACTAGAAACTATAGGTGCTAACAGGCCATCCACAGTGGCTTCATGAAGCCATATGCTACCAGATAAACAGAGAAAGTGGGCAGGACACCCAGTGACCAGGGGTCACAACATGGGGGCAATGCATCTTACAAGAATTTGGTCCTCTTCCAAGTCCTCCTCCACTTCCTACAATAATCCAAAGAGAAGGCGAGTGTTGCCACCCCTATTTTCCAGATGAGGGAAACCTAACTCAGACTGGCCTAAGACCACCCTTACAAAATGAGAGCAAAAGTAGCAACAACACGGGGGTCCAGTGTCCCGACCAGGGTTCTGAGAATGCTACCCGATTCCAACCAGCTGGCTGCCAGGAATCCCCAAGCCAGCCTCTCTACCACTACATTAGCCCTGCAAGCCTCCAGTGATGACCAAAGAAAGAAAAAGCCTACTGCTTTTCTTATCACTGTATTTCATTCCCGATGAAATGTAAAGCTGAACTTTATTTGCATGTATTATGTCCCCATCACGACCCCAGCACAGAATGTTATAACCTTATCTCTAATTGAGATGGGACCATACTAGCTCTAAGCAAGTGCATGGAGGGAAGGAGACCATGAATTCAAGAGGCAAAGCCAAGGAAAATAAAAACAATGCCTCTGAAAGATATGTCAGCATGTCTGCAAAAGAAAATTAACTCCAAGTGTGATAAAAGTACAACACTGTGCATCCTGTGTGGGAAGTATCTCCATTCCACCAGTGAGGACAGAAACCCTTCAACTGCAGGTGACTCACCAAGTCCCACAGGGGACGACAGGCATGGAGCACTCAGAGGCTGTGGAATGCAGTTTAGAAGTATGTTCCTGCTACTAGATCAAAGCTAACTGGTGATTTAAGAGGAAAAAAGATGAAATCGAGATTCTATGCGTAATTGTTTCCACATCTAATGAGAAATTCTACTGTGTGTAGGACTGCCCGGCTCTGCTCAGGGAGCATGTGGTGCCAGATGGAACCACTCTCTGTAGAAAGTAAACCTCACCATCCCCATAGCAACTTCATCCACGCTTCCAAAATGCTTAAAAAGACACACATCAAATTGTTTTCCACAATTTTTCAGAAACTGACTTTTTATTCCACACCCTAAGGAAATCAAAAACAGGGAGTGTTCTCACAGTTTTTAAAAATGATCATTGTAGGAAATATGGAAAAGACAAAAAGATAGGATTTTGTACATCACCCATAGTGCTACACTGGAGACATTTATTTTTAATGGTCTGGTATAATTCTTCCAGTCTGTTTTCCAGGTGGAGGTGTGTGTGCCTGTGTCATTCAAACCAGAGATTTCTAATGGAGACAAAGACTAGTGCTCAGCCCTTGAGAAACCCCACTCAACCTGGAATGGACATGTGCCATCACTGGTCAGTTAAGGACTGCAGATGTGTCCTCTGGATGGGAGGCTGAAGAAAACCCTGCGAAGAGAATACCTTGACCCATCCAAGGCTGACCTTGTCATCTGCAGGCAAGGTTAGGTTGTAAAGATCTATCATATGTAGGCTGAAAACCATTAAAGTAAATTGCTGTCTTACTCACCACAATTTGGAACCTGTCATATTCAGGCTTTTTTCCCCCTGTCTCAGGGGGAACTTACCCTTGTGATTTTTTAAATCCAAGACAACAAAATGAAACTCAACAAGACTTATCTAATATGTAGAATAAAAGCACAGTCAGATGTCTAGAACATGAGTTACACTTCCAGGTAAGTGTCAAACTGTCTTCTGTGAAAAGATAGAAAAAAAGATTCACAGACCATAATTTTCTTTACTTTGAACTTTTCCTCATCCCAAGAACAAAAGAAAACAGGTTAGGGGAACCAAGACTATAACAGAAAAAGTTTATCTAAAAAGAAAACATCTACCTATAATGATTTTAATAAAATCAATAAATCTGATCATTTACAGTTTGATAAATTTGTTTGAAACATATAAATAATATCTAATTTATAAATGATTTATTTAGCCAGCAAGTTAAATTTAGGGAGGAGAGATGGAAGGCAACAGTTGGTCTGGAAAACAATTGCTTCTCCCTGCTCCTAGTAGGTAGTTTATTTTGGAGAAAAAAATAAATAAAATGTTAATGTAAGTGAGTAGGCGGAGATACAATGGAATTGATGTCACTGAGATGTGCCTGACTTCTGCTCATCCCTTTCACTTCTGCCGCTGCACTTGAGCCCTTCCTGGGGGATGTTCCATTTGCACTTCAGTCTGACCTGACCGCAGGTGTCTAGGGTGAGACACCCAGCACCCACACCTGCCCTACCCAGGCTTCAAGAGGGAAGAGAGAGCAAGATGGCTCACCCTAAGCCTGGAACCTCAAGCTCTGCACATCCCGCACTGCCCACCATCCTCCACAGGCTATAGCGACCCAGTGCTGCTGGCACTCTGTCATGCATCTATGGTCCCTGGGCTACACACCTGCCTCCTGCACGTACTTTTCAGTGGAACAGATAACAACCAGCAGCTATGAACAGCCAGAGAAAACCAGGACAGGGATTGGGCAGGGCCCATAGTCTGGGATGGCCTCCCTTGGAGAGACAACTGAGGCCTGAGTGAAGAGAGGAGACAGATGTGTGCCCCCTAGTGGGAGGTGGGAGTCCAGCAGAGCATCTACAAAGGCCCTGTGGAAAGGAGTGGAAAGGTGAGGCACCACTTCCCCGGAGATATGGGGGAATACCAATCTACTCTGCCCGGAAGAGAAGCAGTGCAGTCACTGGAATGGCTGGGCTGAGACTAACTATGGAGTGGAAGGAGAGCAGCCAGTCAGGAGGCTCCAGCATGAGCCGGGGGAAGGGTCACATGGAGCTACTAGTGGCAGTGATGCGACAAGTGACCAGATACGGGGCAGACTTTGAATACAGAACAAACAGGATTGCTCTGAGATGGACTATGAAAACAAAGTCAAGAGCTCCAAGGGGTGTGGCCTGAATCAGTGGGCAGACAGGAATGCTGTTACTGAGATAGGACAGTGAGGGAATCGAGGGTGAAGGGGAGGGGACAGGTGGGGGGGAACAAAGGGACAGTGCAGGGGCAGGTAATGGGGGGATCCGGAAATGCCCACTGCACAGTGGAGATGCCTGCTATGTGGGTAGAGAGGAGTTTGGAGTTCAGAGTTCAGGAGCAAGATCCTCTATATAAATATATAACCAATGTCAATACATGCAACAGGATTCTGCCTCTAAGCTTTACAGATGTGTGTAAGGTTCCTGGTTCACTGACAGACCCACTGAAGGCCAATTCTGAGAGCGATCATACCGCTTCAGCAGCTTTACTTGGCAAGCCCCCTCAGAGGTAGGGAGACCAAGTACCCAAACATGTCTTGCCTAAAGAAGGCTGTTGATAAAACGACACCAGCGAGACTGAGACAAGCGTATTTCAAACAACAGGTGCTCATCAGTTCTTTAGCCAGGTCTCAAAATCAAGCATCAGATTCATTGCTGGGCTCTGCTAGCCATTCCCCTCTGTCAAGTCTAAGAACAAGCCAGCAGGACCCTCTGACATCTTGCCATCTTCTCTCCACAGTGAACAAGCCAATGAAGTTAACAGATCCCAGTTAGCACTCTGTTATCCAGCAACAGGGGGTTTATCTGAACTGGCACAGAAGACAAGTCCACTTTCTAACCATAGGAAGAGAGCATCTTATCAGCACTGCACTTCAGGGCAGATGCCTTTCTCGGAGGAGGGGCCATGTTCATACAAGCTCTCCACCTAACTAACTGCTGCAACTACGGGAAGTAGTTAGTCTTTATTGATCACGCAAACTAATAACCTAAGCAGATCAGAAAGCACTTCATTTACTGCCTAAACTACTGAAGGATACCTACGCCCTTGTTAGTGTCCAAACCAGGAGAAGCCAGCAGACTCCCCTGCCTCTGTCACTACCATCAGCTTAGGCTGCAGAGGCTGGTTTCCTGCCCTTGGACTAGGGGTTTCCATATGCAGTTTTGGTGAGAGGGGCTCAGATAAAGCACTTCTGAGGTCTATGGAGGAGAGAGCAGAAAACTGCAGAGCAAGTGTGGCAGCAGCACAAATGACTTCCACTTGGAATGAAGGGGTCAGAACACTTGGCACCCACAGCGAGGAGACAGCTGAGCACAACAGTGAAAAGCTGAGCAGGGAATAAAAAGGAGCCACTAGAGGCCAGGTAGCCACGTGGCAAAGTGGCTAGAAAACCACTGGAGGCTGAGGCCACAGGGCAGTATTATGTAACCCCACTAGGAATGAAACTATTATGCCGTAAGCAGGGGGACAGAACTTGCGGTAACTTGCACCCACAGGTGAGCAAACTGATACCACAGCAGAAGCCAAAACCAGCTTTAGAAAAAAAAGAACACAGGCCCCAAGTACACAGGGCCCACAGCAGGCTGGAAGAGGATGCACTGGAGTATCCACCCTCTACTACAACAGGCAATACTGGAACTTTGCCAAATCTAAAACAATTTTCGTAATTGTCACAAAGAACTCATCAGCAAACCGACCTTCAATAACAAAAAAGAGATGAGAGCTGGCTCCGTACCCGTCCCAGCCAGCCCTCACACTGCACTTCATTGACACACCCGTTCTTCGCAAGCTACCCAGGAAAGGACTGCACAGTTTGGCTAAAGTATCAGGGTAAAAAAGTAAAGTACTTGATAAAGTCGAGTAATTTGATTTTTAGTGCTTTATCCTAATGTCTCAAGATTATGTTGACTGCGTGCCTGGTCAGCCAACAAGCTACAAAGCCTTGCTCCCAGCAACACCCAGAAAAATACCCTGCAATTTGGCATGGACAACAACAGGGAATCTCTTTCCAACTAGGTTTTGCACATTCAACTCGGACCTGAATTTCGCATTCAGCTGATAGACACATTAGAAAAGAATAAGGAATAAATCCATCAATTATACTTCTATGTATATTTCATCAATTAGCTGTTGTCTGTGAAAAACTTCAAAAACTTACAAATGTTTTGCAAATAGAAGGCATTATTATGACCATGTGAGAGTGATAAAGCTGGCTTCCTGGGCTGAAGTGCACTGAGTATAAAATTTAACCATTTTTTGAAATGTGAACAAATATTGAATATTTAAGAACTGCAGTCAAGACAGAGTCTTGGTGCAATTATATGGGAAAATAGAAGGTAGGTGTCCCAACAGCCTTGTTTATCATCACTGTCCCTGGCTATGGATTTGGTTTTCAGCAAAGATAGGATGAAACACTCCACAGCAGAATGAATCTTGCCCACCCTAATCCAAGGCCATGATGCCAAAAAAACCAATAATCACAATAACCACAGCTAACATGTATTCAGCTCTAACCATGACAGTGCCTCCAATACACTGTTGTTCACCAAACACACCTCTGCACCTTTCCCCCGCACCTTTATTCATACTTTTTCAGCAAGGCCTCCTCTTCCAGTCTCTGCCCACCTATCATCAAGACACTTGTCAACTGCCATTTTCCCCCCACAAGTCCTGTCCTGAACCCTCTCGCCCTTCCACACACACCCAGTGAGAGCCCGCTTCCTCCAACACCATCAGGCACTGAGCTCCCTCCCACCACACCTGTCTGCTGCCTCAGGGACTGTCACAGACCTGTGTCTGACACTCAAAACACTGGCTAGGAGGTACATTCCATGAAAGCAGAACAACAGCCTGTCTTTACTTACCCTGCAGGCCCCACAGCCCCCTGGGCATATTAATTAAACTTCACTGTTCTTACAGACGGGTGTGGCTCCTAAAACCGTGCCCCTGCTCGGAGAATGAATAAATAATCTCAACTTCTTGATAGCTTCTTCTCTGGGTTAATAAAGCTGTCCTATTAGCATTTTATTACCTAAACCAGAGCACCAAATCCCTCCCCACAACTGTGTCAGAATTCACCCTAACCATGCCCCAATAGCCTGTGAACTCAGGAAAGGGAGCCTGAAAGTCAGGGCAGCACAGTGGCAAAACATGGCACATGGATTTTGGGTTGTTGGCACTTAAACACTAACAAATAATTCAGGATTTCTTCACCATGCTCATCCATTGGCTAGGCGCAGTTAGAGTTCTAAGTTTCAGGAACTCTATGCATCCTTTAGACCTATGAAATAATCAGCTCCCTCCTCACCTTTAGGGTTGCTCCCTTTCACCCTTTTTCCAATACGTTTTCCCACTGCCCACCAGTGGTTCCCAATTTTTTTAAGCATATACTCCTGTGAGCAAAAAAGTGTGAGCAGACATACATGGGTTGTGTATATTTGAATATTTATAAATTATATATATGTATTTCGGTAATGGTGCAGTGTGCACATTATACACAGAAGTTTAAAGTTCTAGAGTTTGTCTTCCAGACCCCAGTGCACACAGCTCTCTGGAAGTCACTGACAGAGAACATTCTCTTGCTGCTTATCCACCTGGCAAATCTCTCCCTGTTGTCCCCCTTGATTGACCAGAGTAGACAAGGAAGTCTTCCCCACTTCCCAGGCCTTTAGACTTCCCCAGTGAGGCCATCACCCTGTGCAGCAACTGTGTGGGGACAGAGCCAGTCATTTGGACATCAGTGCTCCATAAGAGTGTAGAGCAGAGGAAAAGGGAAGGAAGGGAACAAGGGAAGCCGTCAGAGCCAACCACCCATTAGGCCCAGTGACCTCACTCTCCATGTACAAAGCCCTTCCTGACTAACAGTTTAAATGGTGCTTCCCAGCTCTTAACCAGAGACTTCATTATGAACTGCCTGCTCTTATTTTCTGGCTGTTTCCTGTACACATGGTCTATCTTCTTGAGTCTCCAAGTTCCCACAGAACAGGAGCTGTGTCTCCATACCACAAAGCTGGGCAGGTGCTTCGCAAATACTTATTTAACTTATAATAGATGCCATTTATTGAGCATTAACTATGGGAGTTCACTGGACCTGTCTCAGCTGGTGTGCATACACATTATCTTATTTAATCCTCTTCAAAAGGTAAGAGGTAGGCAAATAGTTGTTTTGGAGAAGGGCAAACTGACCTTCCGAAGTCAAACAGTCTCCCAGAAGTATGGCTGGACAAGAACCCAGAAGACACAATGAGGAGTGGCAGGTGGTAGGCGGGGACTCTTATGGCAAAACCTTCCTCAAAACCAGAGACAACACATCTGCTCATACCCTTCCACTGTGGACAGCAAGTTGCTGCAGGCGGCTGCCTCCCAGGCCTAAAGCTTCTTTGGGTAGGTCCAGTGGAGACAGCCTGCTCCATGGCAGACACCAGAGTGGGAGCAGTTTCCTTAGGCATATACCAAATGTGCCCTGATTTTTAAAATCCAATATATAAAACCAAGTTATAACAGTAAAAAAGGAAGGATTCACATTACAAAGTAATGCAGTAAGAGTTCCATTAAATAACAAATGTTCCCATTCCATTTAATGTCCAACTTTATTTATCAAAAAACAAATAACATGATTTCTCTAGACTAAATTTACTACATAAATTATGTACTTATAACTATATGTACACAATAGCTGTTTATTATTTTTATATTACTCTTTAGATGAAAAAAATTTTAATCCCAGGACTTCTAGTTTAGAAGTAAAAGATTTTGCATCTTATATTTAAACACTAATAGAAGAAAAATTAAGTTCTGTAAGGATGCACTACTTATCTTAATAGGAGAGAAACAAACATTCGATCAAGTCATTCAACTCCAAACATTACCTCCACCCTTGAAATCATGCATGCATTATGTCCAAAAAGGCCTTCTTCTTTCCCTACTAGAAAAGCATTCTGACATTTATTTTATCATCCTGCTGAAGGAGCAAGCCAAACCCAACAAGGTCAAATTAAACATAAGTCTGTCAGCCCTGCACACACCAGCCAACAGCACAGGGGAAAAGGACACAAAGTATATTTTTCAATCACCCAAAATGCACTGGGCATATGATCCAGAAACCTATTCCATAACATCATTAGCATGTAACTCCCCTCGAAACCTCCTACCCAACACAACAAGAGACCTTGCACTGGCTGCTCCCATGAAGACACTGCCCAACCCCTGCTGGACTACCTGTATGGCTACCAGTCAGCCCTCCCACCCACTACTGATCCTCTGCACACTCCATCTCCAAATCCTTGGCATCACTGTCATGGCCAGCCACAGGGAAGGTGGGTTTGCACCTGGAATGCAGTGTGTCATAGACTGCATGGCCAGGAGCGGAAGGTGTGGGACAAGGGACAACTGCCCAAGCAGAGCTCCCCACCGTCTGTGTCTGGAGTTCAGGGATTCACTCACCTCAGCACAGAGGAGAGAACAGTGCCCACCAGGGCCCCAGGGCCCCTGCACACTGTTCACCAGGCCATTCCACAGATGATGCACACCCCTAGCATGCAACACAGAGCACGCACACCTGCTAAACAAATGGATGGTGAAGCTGCATGTGAATAGAACAAGCTAATGAGGACTAGCCCCAAAGACACGGTGTTATGTCTTGCTCCCTCCAACCAGCATTGTAAATGGACCCCCCTCCAAACAGTCCCAACCATTCAACTGAAAAGGCTGCCTGTGAAGAACACAAAACTGACATAGCTTTAGATAATGACAACCTAGTAAAATGAATTTTCCTTTCTCTCAAGCTTCAGAAGCAGCCAGCTAAGGAGGCCAGACACTGCTAATAGCTGCATGCAACTATAAAAGGGCTCAGGCCTTGGCTGGAACCGGAAAACTGCCAAATTTGTAGAGGGGAAGAGTGAAGTAAAGGCAGCAAAGGGCACGAACATTAAGTGTTGAACATCAGCCAACCACTAAGCGAAACAACAGCAGAATGAATTTAATGTCACCATCCTTGGGTACAAGGCTAGAAAAAGTTTAACTTCAAAAAGTGGACACTCAAAACAAAGAGAAGTGAATGAACAAGATGTCACACAGGTCTTCAAGCAGCTGCTGCTGAATCCACTTCCTCTCCTGGCCCTCATTCCTCCATCGTGAGTCCAAGACACCCCTATGAGGAGTAAAGGATAGTGGGAAAAGACCTGGTGCAGTCCTTGGCCATAAAATCCTGTCATTTTATTTAAAAATATATAATTAGACTGCTTTGTGTCCTTAACCTACCTGAGTAGAATTTAATTTAAATTTAAAATACCACAAAAGTCTTATCCCTTCTGAGGAGATTACTATCACATCACTTCGTTTGCCCATAACAAAGATCTAGCAAACAGTAAAACTCTTTTCACCTATGACCCAGATGATATAAATCCCAATTTTCATATCAAAAAAAATGGGAAGGAAAATTTAAACATCATACCATTTTACTGCCAGATTTGCAAAGGTTTATTTTCATAATAATATACAGTATTGGCGAGGCTGCAGTCATCCTCATGTATGCAGTATAAAGTGCACCATTCTTTGTAAAAAAAAAAACAATCTGGTAATACTTTTGGAGAAATCTCTCAAAGTTCTTAGACCCACCAACTTCCCTCTTAGAAATCTATCCAAAGGACGTCATCAAAACATTTAATGTAGTATTATTTATAATAGAGAAAACTGGTAACGGCTTCAATGTCCCAAAACAGGTTCCCAAAAATAACAATAAAACTATAGGATAAGATATTATAGTCATCAGAAGTGATATATTTGGAGAATATTTAAATTACATGAAAAGAATTTTAGGACAAAATGCTAAGTTTTAAAAAAGTATGTAACTTCTTTACATGATTTTATAATTAATCAATACATACACCTGGAAAGAACCTACTAAACTATTAACAGAGGTCATCTCTAAAGGTAGTGAACCATAGGTAATTTCGGTAATTTTATTTTCTTCTTTGTTTTGTATTTTTCTAATTATCTCCAATAAGTATGTAATCAGGGAAAATAAGGATTTCAGAGACAGGATAGGTGACACTGGGTTCAGCCAGGCCTGAAAGACTCCGTGGAATAAAAAGTCAGGTTTGGACAGAGAGGGCAAGGCTCTGGACCAGCAGCATGCTTAGGGGCCCTCCCATCTGTCCCTGACTGGTTGTATTCACACCTGCTCCACAGGAGGTATGGGAGTGGCCACTCCAAGACAGGCTTCATCTTGGGTGCTGACAACTAAGATGCAGCCTGGGGCGCGCCACAGAAAATGTGGATGCTCAGTGCTGTGGAGACGGAGAGGACGGAGCACAGACCATAGCAGGAACTTCCAGAGGCCTGCCTCACCTCAACTGCACAGAGGAGAGCACTGGTCCAAACACACCCCAGCGGACTGTAAGGATCAAATGTGGTAAAGGGCCCTGGCTGGTGTAGCTCAGTGGATTGAGCACAGGCTGTGAACCAAAGGGTCGCCAGTTCGATTCCCAGTCAGGGCACATGCCTGCGCTGCAGGCCAGGTCCCCATTGGGGACCACGTGAGAGGCAACCACACATTGATGTTCTCTCTCTCTTTCTCCCTCCTTTCCCCTCTCTCTAAAAATAAATAAATAAAATCTTTTAAAAAATGTGATAAAGGTTCAGCGGTAGATATTTATACAAAAAAAACAGCACCATCCCAGCCACCTGGAGGAACTCAGAGGCTATGAAAGGTTCCACCTGGTTCCAGCTCTTGCCACCACAGGAAGGTCTGCAAAGAGCTGAAAAGCTGCCCTGCCAGACCCAAATAAATTTGCATTTCCTAGGAATTCACTTTCAGTTCCATAACCTCAAACACCCAGGTTTGTCCAAGATGGACAAATAACATTTCACAAGAAGTACATGTCAATATGTATGGTTGATTAATCTATGCCTCCCATGGTGCAAAACAGAGAATCTTAAAGACAATTATTTTGTCATGTTTTTTCCAAATATGAGAAGCAAAGGGAAACAAAAAATGGTAGTTTCCAAGTATTGGGACAAGTTGGATCCTTCTGAGTGGGCAGACAACTGGGGAGGGCCTCGTCCACTCCAAACTCACCCACAGAGCCAAAGGCCTGGATTCACCAACCAGAAAATGGGTCTTAATGCTCTTACACCCAAGAAGACTAACAGAGGTGGTTTGCAAGGAGCCTGGAAAGACTAATAGAAGTGGTTTGCTACAGAATACTACCTCTCTTTCAAGAAACTAGAGGCTCAGTGTGGCAAAACAAAGCCACCCAGGGCCAATTATCAAAACCGAGGCTCTTACCACAGGCAAAATGGGCACAGAAAGCAGAAGTTAGAAGTAAAAATGGGGAAGGAAAATAAGGGGAGTATAAATCAGAGCCATAACCAAGGCAGGAAGAAGGAAGGAGTTTGCTGGCTGGATAGAGTCACTGGGAACTATATGGGGACAAAGAGAAAAATGGCACTGTCCCCCTCCACCCAGCTGGTACGCGGTCCCTGAGGAAGAACTTCTGATCTGGGCCCTGCCTCAGGCAACTTCAGAACCAAAACATAGACCCCAGAGAGTCCTTGAGCCAGGTCAGACTCTACCCTTTATTTACAAGAGGTGTGACTCTGGGCAATTTCAGGGCTTTTTGTTGCCTTCCAGCAAACTGGGAACGGTACCTAAATCATAAGGCTGCTGTGAGGATTAAAATCAGTTAATATGCGTGCAGCCCAAAGAACAGCCTGGCACATAGTCAGTGACGTGCAAGTGTCTGGAACCACTGCTAGTATTCTCTGCCCTGGTGGAGGCTGACCAGCAGAGGTCCAGGAGTCCTTCTGAAAGCAGCCTAGATTCAAGCTGCCTTCTAGAAACAGTGAGATTTTACCATGGAAATTCCCTTCCCAACTTGTGAGGCCACCAACAACGAAAATAATCCCTGGCCATGCCTCTGGAGAATGGTGGCCCCCACACAGAAACCATCAAGGCATGACCATTCTGCAAACCCCAGAAGCAAGGAGTCCACACACTTGTATGGAAGGTCCTTGCCACACCTCTCGTGGAAGAATGGTTGGCCAGGGGTGGATGGGAAGGATCATTTTTGCAAACTGGAGAGAACAATCTTACTTTGAAAAGAAATTTCAAATCCATTTAGGCAGCATGTGGGTGAGGACACACAGATATTGCTCACACCCACCGAATTCCTGATCTTAACATCACTGGAGTAGTCCAGGCCCTGCATCCTTCTGCAAAGAGAAGAGCAAATCATTTGGCAAGTGCTCAATTTAGGAGGTGGTTTTGTAATATGAGCAGTGTGTCCGATAACAACTAGAGCAAGACCATTAAGTTCATTACACCTGTCACTCTGCCAGCTGACTATCCAAATTGCTAGAGATGAAAGTACATTATGCCCAAGGAGTGCCACCCAGCCCCCTCCCAAGGCAGTACCACACTTATCTCAGACAATATGTTCTCAATGCCTGCACCTGCAGAAAGAATGCAACCGTAAACAGTTTGAAACTTGGCTCTGAGAAATCTTAGGGCCTGAGCAGGTCCATATAAGAACAAAGTTTAGTTTCTTCGAGCAGGTCCCTGAGAGGAAGAGTAGGTGCCTGGTCCCCTCAGGAGGAAGAAGGTGGGGTCTGAGAAGGGGGAGGGGCAAGGCAAAGTGGGCAGTCACCTGCAAAACTAAGGACACAGAGCTGCTACTCAGATTCTGCGGCCCCGATGCACTGCCAAAATAAAAGCCAGAGACACACCCTTTTTGTGTCAGAACTGTAGGCAGTAGGCAGAGGTCCTCCCTGCAGCTGCACAGCCAACAGGCTCCCAGTGTGCGCTCCGCCCGCCACAGGCTGCAGAGTACGTTTGCAGTGCAAGCGTGTTGCAGACAGCGGTAATTTATTTATCCCTGTCATGTAACATTAGCAATCTGTCTGGAGCTTGGCAGGCACCAACTTGCACTGTCATATAAACCGTCTGACAAACTCAAAGTTTCATAAATGCTTCTCTTTTCCAGTAGACAATAAAGCATCATTTTTAAAAAGTTGTCTCCTTTTCTATTCCTTTTCTTTCTTCCTCATAAAAAAGCGGAAGTAAAGGAAAGAAAACCAACAACAAAAGAACCCAGAAAAACAGGAATGATCTCTCAGCAGGATTCTTAACCTTGAAAGTCTCAACATTTTTCCAATGCCAAGTAAATGAGTAAATAAATGGATGGGGGAAGGGGTATGGTGGGGGTTAGTCGTGGGGGGGTACAAAGCAAAATCTGAAAAACAAAAGTACAATCATTAAAAATTAATAAAGGGTGTGGACATCAGCTCCCCACCCCCTTCTGCTCATGGGGATTTGAGCCAGACATTCTGCATCCTCATTAAGTGGTGTCTGGCAGGCTGCCGGAGTTTTAGTGGGTTCTGGGAATGCCAATATATTAACCAGAAGACTTTTTGCATACCCTTTAGAGTTTTTATTCTAGAAAAGTCAACCATTTGGCACTGTGTTTCCTTATTTTTGTCCAGGAAAGCTCTCAGCTGCCAATCAAGGTAGAAATTATAACTATGTTCTTCATAATTTCCAAGACCTATCTGGAAAACAAGGTTGGTGGAAAGAAAAATCATCACTAAAACAGCGGAAAAGGCCAAAGTACAATTTTTAGTGGGAATTCAAAGAAAAGCGATCCATACTTAAATCACATGGATATGAGACAACACAGACATTATTTTCAAGTCCTCCTATGGTAGAGAAAAAAACAATTATTAATTGGAAATATAAACCCAATATTTCTATATCAATTAATATAATAGTACAGGCGCTTGGCTGTTTCCTTTAGCTGCTTAACAATGAAGCAAATAATGACACACAAAAAATCTCCCTAAAAAGTGGCACTGAGGTCAAGTGGCCTAAATTTTCAAACAGTAGACAGAAGCTTTACATTCCTATTTTAAAACCTAAGATTCACCTTCCATACACTTATAATATAGGTCAAGGTATAATTCTACACTAACAAATCTCACGTAGGCAGAAAGTCACTTTGACATCAGATAATAATGGCTTCCAGGTGAGTTTTCTGAGACGTGAGAAAAGGAAGGAAGGAATGGAAGGAGGAAGGGAGGAAAGGGTAATTTGGGACGACACAGCTATTTTGCCACTGTTCATATTTAATAGCCTAATAGTATCTATATAAAGTATATTAAATATTTCTAAAAATTTTCCAGATTAACATAGAGTGATCAATTGCTCCTTGACTTTTCTTTCTTCTCTATTAACTGTCATCCAGAAAGGACAGATACATTGTAGAGACTCCATAAACCTAGATTCAGAAGAAAGATGAAAAGAAACATGGCAAGGGCTACCAGAAAGGTCTAACCAGTCACAGTTGCAAGCGTCCCTGCCCTGAGTCCTGAGAGTGCTTGGGTTTTACATGGAGACACGGAGCAACCACCCCAGCCCAGTCCACGTGGTGACTAAATGCTGGACTGACTATAGGCTGGGAGAATACAAAGGGATCCAGACAGAGCTTAGTGGTCTCTACTTGACAGCAGGCCAGAAACTACCTTCAGAGAACAAAAGTCACTCTCACTCTCTATATTCCTCTGTCCAGCTGGGAGTTGCCCCTCCAGAGGCCCAGATAAAAAAATAGACAGCATCCTATTAGCCACAAGGCTGCCCTGCCAGGCTGCTAAGTCAACCAAGACCATAGCACAGTCCAAAATTGTAAACACCTCTGCAGATGGGTCCTTGCTCTCAGTGCGCCAGGCAAAAATACTACTCTTAGAACAGTGTCAGCAGTTAGAGGGGAAATAAATATTTGTCTAAGTATGTATATATATTTGGGGAGTGGACTCTGAATCCAACAAATTGGCACAAAATCCCTTAAAAAGCAGTTGGCACTGGCTGGGTTCCTCTGCAGGATTGTGGTCATGCAAACCAAGCCCCTAAGAGAATTCAAGAGACAGCCCGAAAATCCTACTGGGAATAGTCTTCTCCAACACAAATATAAACCTACACACAAACTAGAACTGTGGCCAATGGGCAAAAATTCTTCCAAAGGCAACAGCAGAATGTTAGAAAATTAGCAGCGCATTTTAAAACAAGGTAGATGTTTTACATCTACCGAACAAATAGATGTAGTTACAACTCCATTACAACAAATAATCCCTTACTGACATTTACAGTCTGGCACCTAATTCCTAACAGTGTGTTCAAATGTCAGTAGAAATGTGAAGCTCTCAAAATTAAGCATTCAAAAATCATGAAGAATATACCCCCTGCTTTGTAAGGACCATCAAGTAGCATTCAAGGGTTGATAGGAAACAAAATATTAAAATTCAATAAATGTACATGAGTAAATACTTTGATCACATTTGTCAATGTAATGTCTCAAATTTGACATTATGATCCTTTACTGAACATAAAGAATATGTTTTGAGAGAATTCTGCAGAGTACAAAGGCAGATGTACTGGTGACAAGAAATTCAATATAAATACTAGAAAAGACTAAATACTCATATGCAAAATGCAGAACATGACTTGATGCAATGGCAGCTTCTCAGTGCAGACTCTGCTGAATCTTTCCCGAAATTTGATCCTCAGTCCTGAAGCTCCTAGGGAAATACAAATGGGACAATACCTTCCCTGGACAGCTAAACAAGAGGAAAGGGCCATTTTAAAGGGACATTTCCACTTCCGGCCAAGATGGAGGCGTAGGTGGAAACACTGTACCGCCTCTCACAACCAAGATTAAGGACAACAAATATTTATAAACAATAACACAACCAGAACCCAGAAAATTGAACTACGGAAGTCCGACAACCACTCAACCAGACCGGTAAGAGGGGCAGAGTCAGCAGCCGGCGGAGAGGGAAAGGGGCAGGAAAACGTGGTTGCTGCCAGGCTCGGGAGCACCGGGCTGCGTAGGTGGCATGGAGCTTGCAGACCCCAGTCGTGGGGAGGAGACGAGCAGAGCACGAAGGGCACGCAGGGCAGTTGGCCAACCGTGGACACACATTCGAGTGCAGATAAACTAGGCAAGAGCAGGCAGTGAGACAGACCACACAGCCCAGGGCCCCAGTGATGGGCAATAAAGCCTAAAAACACCGATTGAAAAGGTGCCAGGAGAGGCTCCCAGCCTCACAGAGAGGTCATTGGAGAAACCCGAAAGGTCCTGGAGTGTGCATAGGCCCTCCCACCTGGGAACCAGCACCAGAGGGGCCAGTTTGCTTGTGTGAGACAGCAGAGAGGATGCAAATTTGAGAGAGCACCGTAGAGGCGCCATTGTTCCCTCTCTGACCCCGCCCCCACAGACAGCATCACAGCCTGGCCACTAGGCTGTCCCACCCTGGTGAACACCTAAGGCTCCGCCTTTCATATATAACAGGCGCCACCTGACCAAACATGACTCAAACAGAAGAAAAGCTCAGAGTCCCGGAGCCAATACTTTTAAGCAAGCAAGAGATAGCCAACCTATCAGATGCACAGTTCAAAGCACTGCTAATCAGGATGCTCACAGAATTGGTTGATTTTGGTCGCAAATTAGATGAAAAAATGAAGGCGTTCAAAAGTGAAATGATGGAAAATGCACAGGGAACCAGTAGTGATGGGAAGAAAACTGGGACTCAAATCAATGGAGTGGAGCAGAAGGAAGAAACAAACAACCAAACAGAAGAGTGAAAAAACAAGAATCCAAAAAAATGAGGAGAGGCTTAGGAACCTCCAGGACATCTTTAAACATTCCAACATCCGAATTATAGGAGTACCAAAAGGGGAAGAGGAAGAGCAACAAATGGAAAACTTATTTGAACAAATAGTAAAGGAGAACTTCCCCAATCTGGCAAAGGAAATAGGCTTCCAGGAAGTCCAGGAAGCTCAGAGAGTCCCAAAGAAGTTGGACCCAAGGAGGAACACACCAAAGCACATCATAGTTACATTAGCCAAGATTAAAATGAAGGAGAGAATTCTAGAAGCAGCAAGAGATAAGGGGATGGTTACCTACAAAGGAGTTCCCATCAGACTGTCAGCTGATTTCTCAAAAGAGACTTTACAGGCAAGAAGAGGCTGGAAAGAAGTATTCCAAGTCATGAAACACAAGGACCTACATCCAAGACTGCTCTATTCAGCAAAACTTTCATTCAGAATGGAAGGGCAGATAAAGTGCTTCTCAGATAAGATCAAGTTCAAGGAGTTCATCATCACCAAGCCCTTATTATATGAAATGTTAAAGGGACTTACCTAAGAAAAAGAAGATAAAAATATGAACAGTAAAAGGACAGCAAATTCACAGTTATTAACATCCACACCAAAAACAAAAGCAAACTAAGCGATCACCTAAAACAGGAGTGAAGCCACAGAAATGGAGGTCCCATGGAAGGTTAGCAACAGGGGAGTGGGAGGAGATGGTGGGGAGAAGGTACAGAGAATAAGTAGCATAGATGGTGGGGAGAAAATAGACAGGGGAGGGCAAGAGTAGTGTGGGAAATGTAGAAGCTAAAGAACTTATGACACATGGACATGAACTAAAGGGAGGGAGTGTGGGTGGGAGGGGTGTGCAGGGTGGAGGGGAATGAAGGGGGAAAATGGGAGAACTGTAATGGCATAATCAATAAAATAAAAAAAATAAAATAAAAATACATCCATTTTTAAAAAGAAAAAATAAATAAATAAATAAATAAAGGGACATTTCCCAACCCTAGTCCCTAGGGAAGGCACCAACCTCCACGCCAGCCAAAGCCCACATATTTTTAAGAACCAAGGCTGTTCACCATCTCAACCCACCTCCACTGCCAAGAATTTATTAACAGTAGTTCTTTGAATCAACATGCTGTACAGCTAATCTCACCTCACATCCCACAATGCCCAGCACACAGTAGGTCATCAGTAAATATCAGAATCATAAATAACATTGAAAGCAGCACTAAACTAAGGGAAGGAGTCCAGGGACAAGTTGCCAAAATAATAAGCAATAAAGAGAAGGGAATAGATGGGACACAGAGGAAGAAAAAAGAAGCAAATCAAAATTATCCAACTCTAGCTCATTAAAAGACTAAGAAAAATTAAAAGTAAGCTAGTTTATGTGACCATTGCCACTCAGCAATCATTCCTATGCCTGGGTAGGAGGAGCGAGGAAGCACTACGTGCTTTAAAGAGTTTTTTACAGTCCAGACAGCAGCACGGTGCCCTGTAGCAAACCCGGGAAACAAGGCACTAGCCCAGGAGCAATCTCCAGGTGCCACCTACCCACCACACGTCCCTGTCGTCCTCCTCAAAATCTCTGCCTCGTTAGGAAGCTGCTTCCTCTTCCAATTAAAAAAAAAAAAAAGTTTAAAAACAAGTAAGTACCCTCAATAGCAAATTCACCTGAACGGAGCCCACTGTCCTCCAGCAGCGTACTTACAGGGCGCCCTCCTAACCCCACCCTGGGTGGCTCAAAGAGCAGGGGTCCCAAGGAAGCCTCACCGCTGTGCTGGCTGTACCCACAACAAAGGCAAGTGTGGGACCCGGGCTGGGTGATCGTCGCTTCCTGTTTATTCTACCGTGAGGGTCAAAGAGAAATTCAACACACGTTTGCTTCCTCCAGAGCTCGGAGAGCATAAGTGTAACAGTAGCCGCAGGAGACGATCGACTTCCCAGCCAATGCTGGGAGCTCCGGGCGGCCCCGCGACCGACTTCAACGCGCGCGGGGGAATCGGGGCAGACGCCGGGTGAAGCAGGTCCTAGGGTTGGCAAGGGGCGAGGGCGGGGGGCTGCGAGAAGCCGGGCTGCAAGACACAGGGTCCTCTGTACTGCCCGCTTCCGCCCCGTTTCCTTTCCGCAAACTCCCCTGCAAGGTCCAGTACAATCTTCCCGATTTCCTCTGACCTCCTGTCCCCCGACCGAGAGGCCCAAGGGAGTCAAGACCTCAGTCTGAGCGGCCACCCCCACGCTCATCCTAGCCTCTCGGAGGTGCAGAATTAAGCCCCTCAGTAACAGGACGACACGCGTTGGGGCACGGGGAAATAGAAAAAGGGGTGGGGGCCAGCAGTGTACCTCCATCAAAGCACACCCGCAAAAGCGGCGGATCGCCCTCCCACCACAGGCACTCCCACTCGCGGTGCCCACTGGAGACACTGTCTCACAGACCTCGGGCACTCGTCTCCCAGGCAGTCGCCGAGGCGCAGACTCGCCAACGTCCCGTTCCCGAAGCGTCCGGTCCCCGCGTCCGCCACCACCCTGCGCCCCGCCCCCTCCCTGGTCCCCGGTGCAGCGCTGAACTTGAGCCAGACGCCACTACTACATCAGCCACCTCAGGTCCCCACTCACCTGCGGCCGCCCTTCCAGAGCAGAGGCTGGGGACCGCCCGCAGTGCGGCTCAGGGGGCCACCGGGCCCTGCCGACCGCTGGGGAGGGGCGCTGGGTGCAGGGCTGCCACAACGCGGGGCGCGGCGCCCCGGGTCCCTTTAAGAGCCAGGAGCTTACACCCGGGCCTCCCCCGCGTTCCTCGCCCCCTTTTCACTTTCCCGGTGACTCGCACCCTGTCTGGCAGCGGCGGCGGCGCCTCCCCGGCTCACAGGGGAACCCCGGCGCGCCCGGTGGCGCGCCGGACAGGCAGGGCCAGACGCTTTCGCCTCCTTGTCCCGCCGGGCCCGGCTCGGCCCGTAGCCTCCGGGCAGAGGATAGAAGAGAGCCAGTGCTACCGCCGCCTCGGGATCTGACCAGCCTCTAGTTGCCGGAGGGGGGAGTCTCCGGCCACCCGCCGCTGCCGCCGCCGCCGCCGTCTGTCTGCTGCCGTAACTGTGCTCGCGGAGGCTGTGTCTGTCTCCAACTCCTCGTCTCTCCTCCCTCCCCATCCCCCTCCGCGGTGGGGACCCGGCGTGCCGCCAGGCCGCCGGGGGCCGCGGTGCTGGCGAGGGTGGGCGGACACCGACCCCGCGCACACAGGCCGAACCGACCTCTACAGGCTGCAGGCACTGAGCTGGGAGCGTGCCGGCGCCAAGGCCGCGGGACCCCCGGGCTCCGCGGGGCCGACCCGCTGTGCACGCTGCAGTGGGCTCCGGCCTTTGAGGGCGCGCGCCCACCGCCGGCCGGACGGGGAACTCCAAGTGCGGAGAGATTGCAGGCTGTGGCGCCGGGAAGAGCCGGTTGCGGGTATGGACTGTCTGAAGACGGCGGGCCTGCTTGTTCAGTGCACCAGTAGAGCTTAGGGTAGTACGGGTGAATCCCCGCTGAGCCAGCCCCGCGGGGTTCCTCCAGACCCCACGGAGTCACCCCTTTAGGATCCCCTCCCTTTATAAAGGAAATTAATTCAGACTGGAGGTTCAGTTGAATTCTTTCTGCTACGACTCTTCTTGAAGGACCAACAACTCTCATCTTCTGAAGGCCGTTTAGAACTTGAACTCCACTTGAGTGCAGGCAGCACGCTTTTTTGTCCTCCGGAAGCAGTAATACTGACATCAGCCCACCTAACAATGTTTGAGAGGGGTTCGGTCACTGTCATAGCATATGAGCATTTTAACCCAATTTTATTACAGTCGCCAAAATTAGACAATTCTCCTCTGCCAAAATAGACTAAGGGTTTCAGGCAGGGTCTAATAGAAGTGTAGCTAATTAAAGAGGTAACAATTTCAACCTGTGCCCCCCAAAAGTTAACCACCTCGTCCTTCCAGAATATCAGAAAATAATATTTCGAAATCTACGATTAACTTGTCAGCAACTTTTTAGTTGGTGAAATGTTGGCTTTATTCACCTTCCTTTGAAGAGCCCTCAGCCCTCCTCAACCATCATAGTAATTGTTATGTAGAGCTTGGTAAGTGTTTATATGTCGTATGGCTATCACTTATTGAGAGCAAATGTGCTAAGGCCTGTACTAAGTATACGGATTGTTTTTATTTACTCCTCACAATAACTGTAGCAGCTATAAGTTTCCCACTTTACAGATGAGAAAAACCGAGGTGATGTAGAAACTTGTCCTCAGACCACAGAGAGGTGAGTCTAAAATTCCAAGCTGGTTACGTTTAAAGCAGGGAATTGAACCATGCTGCCACCTACCTACAGTTTTGACATCCAGTTAGTTGTCTCAGCCCAGCAAGAATTTACAGCCAGACACTGCCAGCACGGTGGAGAATGCCTAGATCCTAGGCTAACAGAGGAGCATTTAGACTAGGGGAACAACCTTGAATCTGAGTACTAAACTAAATTTTTTAAAATGATCAGTGAGTTGACAAATGCTTAATACAGGTTATTTGAGGCTGACAAGCATATACCTAGTATACATTTAATGTACACAGATGCATGCCACACTAATAGCTCACATGCTATGGAGTTGGAGAAACTGTGTTCTTGCCCTCTTGGCATGAAAAGAGAAATGACTTTTTTGTTCTAAACCAGAAACTGCCCAGGGACAGTGAAGAATAAAGTAGTTTTTCCAAAGTCACAAAACGATTTCTTCTTCCCTTTCACTTGTGCATAATTTCCTTATGTGTAATTTAACCCTTTTAAATTAAGAGCTGGATTTTTATGTTATTTTTTTACAATTTTATTTATTTATCTTTAGAGGGAAAGGGTTAGGGAGAGAAATATCAATGTATGGTTGCCTCTTGTGTGTCCCCTGCTGGGAGCTGGCCTGCAACCCAGGCATGTGCTCTGACTGGGAATCGAACCGCTTTGGTTCACAGGCCTGCCCTCAATCCACTGCGCTACACCAGGCAGGGCAAGAGCTGGATTTTTAAATCTTAACCTCAATTTTGCCATTTAGATGAATCTTAATTAATCTTGCATTTCCTTTTCTTGTTGTCTTCCCTAATTTATAACTAGAAACTGTAGATCTCTATTTCTATTTCTATAAAGTAGCTATGAAAGGAACCTCTCCCTGCATTTTCCACTCTGTCCTCCCTGTATGTGTTTTTCATTTCAGCTGTTGCCTCCCACACCCCTCCAAACACACACACATACACACACACACTCATTATAGCAATGGAAGAGTTGAAAGTATTTAGTCACATATCAGCTTTACCCTGATCATTAGTAATCTATCACATTCACACTAAGAGCGCTAAGAGCCCAGACTGAAGCCCAGACTGAAGCCCAGACAAACAGGGCTTTGTTTTGTTCAGAACAGTGGAAAATGTGTATCCCTAACACACAGAACTGTGCCTGACACTCACCAAAGACTCAAGAGATATTTGGGGAATTAATGGAGTCTAATAATGGGATAAAATTTAAACTATCACTAAATTGGGTGGAAATCAACTGAAATTGATTTCAAGGAGTAGGACAAGAAAAATTCCTTCTCAGTATGAATCTCTTGCAGTTTACCTAGTGTTGATTATATCCTGACCATACTTGGTTCATAGAAGGTCAGTCATCAAGGAGACAAAAATAGAAAGGGTAAATAAGCAAATGTTGAAAAAAAAATCCTGAGGGCTTCCAGTGACCACAGATAAATGTGAATCAAAGAACATAATTCTGTTGTTTGGATCTCATGCATAATATTTAAATGAAACTTAAGCTATCCAAAATTATTCTTCCTACTCTTTGTATCTTTTAATTTAAATTAAAAAATGGAGAGGAGGAAATGAGAAAGAGTAGCTTACGCTGAGTGGTTATGCTAGGGAAGTGAGAGCCTCAGTGTGGATAAATACAGAAGACCAGAATCTGTGGACTAGCTCAGCTCCAGGAAAGAGGGATCTGTCCCACATACCTTGAAGATGTTGTGGGCATGTTTCATCACATTCCTCTTCACCATCAGACTGTGTCAGTGTTCAGTCTGTGTCATAACTTCTGCATCACAGAATCTCTTGTGAGGTTGGCCATATCCCCATCTGCATATGTATACCCTCCCTGGAATCTACAAACCACCTGCCTCTTCCTACGGATTTAGTTTTAAAATCACAAGAGACAGAAAGGAAAGTGTTTTTATCAGGCAACTTCTGCTTTCAGCCTTGCTGCAATACTCTCCTTGGACAAAACAAAACAAAATCCACAATATCTGCTCTGTCCTCGAAGGAAAAATACAGCAAGAAATAATGTAAATGATTACCTCAAAGATTATCCAATACAAACATATTTGTGTATGGTGCCTATACTTTAGTTAACAAAAATTATGGAACAATTGCTGATCAGCGATACATTATTTTCAAGTCATTTATAAATATTAAAGTATAGTAAAGTCTCTGCAGTCTGTAAGGCCACAGCAATTCACAGCTTCTGCCTCTTTTGGTTCCCGTGTGCCCTGCTCACCAAGTTCAAGTTAACCCACACTGTGGCAGAGCATCTCAGAGCTTGATGAGCCTCGTTCTGAAATTTGGGGCTCTCTCTCTTGCAATGAATGACCAGCATCTGGGCATAAAGTGGTTGCTTCAACCTCACCCCACACATTGCTTTCCAACACGTGGTCTAGCTGGCTGCCTACTAGGATATAAATTGTCAATAGGTTAAGTATTTAGGACAGTACCTGGCCCAAAAGGTACACAGTAAATATTAGCTTTCTTTGGTCCTTTTCCTTAACAGGGACAAGCTCTCTGATGTCAGCTTAGCCACACTGGGTCCATACTTCTCAGAATTCCTTTTCCGTGGGGTTCCAGGTTAGGGATGCGACAAGAAAAAGTGCATACATTGTGGAAGGTGGAAACCAAGCAGTGGCTGGTCCTCTGCAGGGGAGCATGGGGCGCCAGGCACTGTGCAGCCTGCTCGCATCTCTGAGCTCTCCCCGTGTCTCCTTGTCCCTTTGTCCTAGGTCAACTTGGGGCACGACACTAGCCTCTTCCACACACTGCCTGCATCACTGAAGTTGAAGGGACTAGAGACAGACATTGTTTGTCTGTGCGGGCTCCAATTTGGCCCTCTGTGTGTATCTGTCCTTGCTCTCCTCTACTTCACAGTTGCTTTTCCTCCCTACCTGCCAGCCGGCCAGACCCAGACTCAACAATCTTTCACAAGATTCTCACTATTGCCTATAATAAGTTCTAATTTCATGTCACTTACAAAGGTCCTACTTTTCTGACTGATTACCTGTCTATCTTCCCATCTTAGCTGGTTGTTTGTAGAGGACATAACACCCTCCATCTAGCTTGCTTTCCTTTTAAGGAAAGATATTCCATAAAAAATAGTCAAACTACTTGAAAATGTTCTTTACAAAAGAAGATATCAACTAGCCAATGAGCACTTGAAAAGGTACTCAGCTCATTAGGGAAATATAAGTTAAAACCTTAATGAAACAGCACATCAACTGGAATAGTGAAATTTTTTTTAAAAACTGACAATTCTAAATGTTCACAAGGTTGTGAAACAACTAGAACTTGCACATCCAGCAATTTCACTCTTAGAAGGACAGGAGAAATAAGTGCAGATGTTGGCCAAAAGGTAAGTACGAGATGTTCATAACAGTTTATTCTTTAATATTTTTTAAAAAACTGGAAACAACCCAAATGCCCATCAATGGATAAAGAATAAATAAATTGTGGTACACTTGTATAAAGCAAAACTACATAGTTTAAATTCTTTAAATTGTGGGCACATGCAACATGGATGAACATCACAGAAGCTTATTAGAGTGACAGAAGATAAGCGCAAAAGTATAATAATGTATGATTTTATTTAAGTGAACTTTCAAAACAGGAGAAGATAATTGATGGTGATAGAAGTTAGAACAGTAGTTAACTCTAGGTGGCATTAGGTAGGAAAGAGGTGGCATTAGGCAAAAGAGAGTGTTGGTGGGGAGTAGGAAACGCTCTATATTTTGATCTGGGTGTGGTTGCAGGGGTATATGCATATGATTAAAATTCATTAGTTGTGCACTTAAAATCAGTGCACAATGTCACACGTTAAAATGGAAAATTTTTGAAGAGGGGGAATTTACTGAATGTAGGAAGCCTTTTGCAAGGCGAAGACACCCAGCAGTGTGCACGCCTCTCTCAGCCTGGGAATAGCAGAGAGGAACTATGGCACTCTGCTACTCCTGAACACCTTACAAGTCTTCCTTCTGCACACAGAAGGTCTCGAATCAGTTCTTCTGAATGAATGACTAGCTGGTTTTGAAGAAGACCTGAGGTTTATACATCTGTGAGACATACTCACGCAGGCGTGAAGACAAAAGCCAGTACCCAGCAGGATGTGTCCATCAATAAGGCGATGCCCCTTAGAAGCTGCCCTTGATGTCCATTAAAACTTTCACCTGCAGAGTTGGGTGCATATAGTGGGGCTTGAGGTCTGGATTCTGAACTTCACCCTCAGAGGTTCTTTGCTCAGTCCGATTTAGGCCACAAAGAATCAGCGCCTAGACATTCTGTTTAATTTCATTTGAATTATAAGTTGGCTTTCAGATAATTGGTTAAATTAAATATTTGAAGTATAAAGTGCTACATAAATATAGGCATGCCTCATTTTACTGCACTTCGCTTTATTGCATTTTATAAATGTTGCCTTTTTTCTTTTTTTTCCAGTGCTTTTCCAACCTTTTTTAAAATTGTGGTAAAATATACATCACTATTTTAACCATTTTAAGTGTACAACCCAATGGAGTTGAGTATATTCACATTGTGCAACCATCACCACTGTCCATCTCCAGAACTTTTTTCATTTCTCCAAACTGAAACGGTGCTATTAAACACCAACTCCCCACTCCCCCACCTCACAGCCTCTTGCAACCACCAGTACAGTTTCTGTCTCTATAAACTGGACTACTTTAGGTAGCTCTTATAAGTGAGATCATACAGTATTCATCCTCTTGTGACAGGCTTATTTCACTTAGCATCCTATCTTTTTTTTTTTACTTTTTAAAAATTGTTGTTCAAGTACAGTTGTGTCCATTTTCTTTTACAAATTAAAAGCATGAATGCCCCTCTACCCCCTCCCCTAGCAAAAAGATTACCACTCACTTTATTGCAATATTCATTTTGTTGCAGTGGTTTGGAATGAAACTTGCAATATATCTGAGGTAGTCTTGTATATATATGAATATATTATATATCAGCGTTGCTGATATATACATGCATATACAGAGTGGGGCAAAAGTAGGTTTACAGTTGTGAGTACATAAAATAGTTTATTTTTGTATTATTTATTAATTACTATATTATTTTCCATACACACAACTGTAAACTTTTTGCCCTACCCTGTATATACTGACATATATATATGTATATATGTATTAACATATACATGTGTATATTAGGGCCACACCTGTAACACACACACCTTCTGAATCTACACTTCTATATACCATCTTCAGCATTATATATTTTTCCTGATGTACCATCCCATCCTTTTTATTGTGTAGGGAGTGTGAATCCTATCCACACTCAGATTTGCAATAATTATAGTTTTACTTTCTATAACTCAGGGTAATTTCTGACTCTAAGCTTCCATTCTGCAGGGCTGGTGGAAAACTTAACTGCTGTCCTTGAAGATGCCTTCTTCCCAAATTTCAGCACCATTCCTGGGTATTTGGAAATGCTGAGGCAGGGGCCACACATGTTTCTGCTGTAATGTCCACTGTCACCATTCATGTGGCCACCTGAGATGCAGCGCCTAACGATTGCCTGTGCCTTGGTGCAGAACTCCTTCTTGTGGTTGCATACATTTCCATTTGCTTAGTCTTTTTCTGGGATCTGCCACTTCCCTGGAGTTTCTTCCAGAAAGTGGGGTCTGGGAGCTCCTGCTCTTGGCCCAAAGTTATCTCAGTTTTCCCTGCACAGGGAAACCTTTTCCTCTTCTAATTCCAGAAGCACCATCTCTTCATCCACAAATACTTTCTCCTCTTTTCCTCTCCCAGGCAACCCCCAAGCTCTCCTAAAGGCCTAGAATTTTGAAAATCAGAAGTGAGAAAAACTCACAGGTTATTCTATTTTCAGCCAATCCACAGGCCTCGCTAATCCATTGAAGTTCAGCCAAGTTACCTGCTTAAATGGAGGAGAAAAGAAAAAGGGAAATATAAGAATATGTTTGTTAAATAAATGGGGAGGGATGAATTCTCAGATGACCCCAAATGATGCTCACAAACATCCAGTGGCTCCCTTTGAGCGGGGGGAACCTGTGAACAGGATGAGATTGTACCTCTGGGACTGGGTTACAATATACTTTAATAGAGGGAGGCTGTCCAGGTTGCCTGATCTAATCACATGAGCTCTTAAAAATGATTTTTCTTTAAGCTATGGCTTGTATAGCTCAGTGGATTGAGTGTGGGGCTTGAACCAAAGTGTCGTCAGTTCGATTCCCAGTCAGGACACATGCCTGGGTTGCGGACAAGGGTCCCAGTAGGGGGTGCATGAGAGGCAACCACACATTTATATTTCTCTCCCTCTCTTCCTCCCTCCCTTCCCCTCTCTCTATAAATAAATAAATAAAATCTTTTAAAAGGATGAGTTCTCTTTGGCTAGCAGCAGAAGAGTAAGGCAGAGATTCAAAATGTAAGAGCAATTTCAAGTGAGGGACAGTCTCCAGTGCCACTTTTAAAGATGGGCCCCCTGCTCAGAGATGCTGGCAAGCACTGGGAGATGAGAGAACCCCCTACTTCACCACTTACAGCTAGCCAGGAAGTGGGCCCTCAGGCCTACAGTTGCAGAAAGGGAATTCTGCCTCAACTATCTGAGCTTGGAAGAGGATTCTGAGTCTCAGAGAACACCCCAACCCTCAATGACTGGCCCTCAATGGCAGCCTTGGATGAGCCCCTGAGCAGAGACCCAGCTACACACCATGCCTGCAATTATGACCTGTGTCCCTATCAATGAGTGTTGTTTTAAATCACTAGGTTTTTGGTAATTTGTTAGTAACTGAAAACCAATACTATAAGTTAAAATATAAAAATATTGTCCAAAAAGTGTTTTGTACTGATTGGTTTATTTAGATTGCATGCACCTTGCCAATAATCATTTCTCAAAGGGAAGAGAAGGATGGTTTAAGGGGCTAAGTCTGTAGCCCACCAGAAGCCAGGCTGTAAAGACACTGAACAGGCTCCTGGGATGGCTGTTGCTGACTCCCAGAGCCCCAGAACACTTCTGCTAAGGGACAGAGCCAGATTTAGATGTACAGAGAATAAATGGCTGATGCAGAAGCAGTATTTAAAATCTCACCATTCCATTTAAGTTCCCTGTGGTAAAAAGGAGAAAATTGTGTATCAGATAACCCAACTCTGCTGTTAGCTAGCTGTTGAAATGTGGGCAAATTACTTTACTCTTTTAAGCCACAAAGTCTCCTCTAGAAGATGAGAAATGCAGACTAGATGATTTCAAAGGCCACTTAAGACCTTTCCTGCTTTCATTCACCAAATACTCAATGGGATCCTACTATGTGCCAAACTCTGAGCCAGACACTGGGAACATGACTATGAATTATAGACAAAGGCTATACCCTCAACGGGCTAAAATTTCCCACAGGTATCTGAATGTAGGAACAGGAAGAAAAGGACTCACAGTTATAAAACAGGACGTTTTAGGCTGCCACAGTTCCTACTGACTTTATTCTGCTTTTGCAGGTTAAATCTGTGGTCAGGCCCACCTCACCATGGCAATAAAATTTTCACCCACCAAAAGCACAGGAAAGCCCAAATAGCCAAGTGCAGTTTGAAAGAACAAGGGCTGTGAAGAATGATAGAAACCAACTCATTCTATTTCAGCATTTGGGACGAGATCCTCCCTTCAACTCACTTGGCCATTGGAAGAATGATAAAAAACAGTTAGAATCAAGGCCAACCCTTGATTAGGACAAAATTTTTAAGTAGGCGACTTGTCCTCTGCTAGCTGCCAACTAATTTCAGTTAAAACAAGAGCCTTTTTATAGACTCTTAGAGTATCTGGGGAAGTGCCCTGAAGGGTGAGCCAATCTCAGAAAATCACTCTACTACACTCTTGCCAAAAGGTTTTCCAACTCTCTCGAATTCACTGACTTCCTGGGCAGCCCCTTTGGACCATGCTGAATTTTAGAAAGCTGTGTCTTGCACGGAGTTGAGACCTAGGTCCTAGCAGGCTTTTTCCCATAGCCCAGTTCACCTCCCCCCTGTGTGCAGAACCGGTCGCCATCCTCTTCCACATGAATCCTATCTGAACACAGTTTTCAAATCCCATCTGAAGGCAGCTTTCCTACCATACTTTCCTTCTCTAAGCCAGACAGTCATGGTTTTTCCAACCATTTTTCAAGTGCTATGGCTGTAAGCCCTCTCATCATTCTGGCAGCTCTCCTCCAGACACTCCCAGCTACCCAATCCCCTCCTTAGAGTCCAGTGTCCAACACCCAACACAGTATCATACATGTTTTCACTAATTACATAGGTTGGCCACATTTCTGGACACAGAATTTTGGTTAGTGCATGCTGATACTGTTTTCATTCATTTCAGCAGCCAATCACCAATAGCCCACAACTAAGCATCTAAGACCCAGAAATATCTGCCCTGGTCAGGTAGCTCAGTTGGTTAGAGCACTGTCTCCATACACCAAGGTTGCAAGTCAAGGAACACATAAGAATAGACCAATGAATGCATAAATGAGTAGAGCAACAAATCGATGCCTCTCTCTCTCTCCCCCTCCCCCTTCTCTCTCTAAAATCAATCAGTAAAAATATTTTTTAAATAAATAAATCTCAACGTCCTTTTTCAAGGATTGTGAATTTCAAGAATTGGATGCAGCTTTAGGCAGGTCTGAAGCCACATCTTTAATGAAACCGTCACATTTTGTGTATCTCTCTTCGTGCCATGCTCCCACTTGGCTGCTTTCATTGTGTCTGATTCTCAGTCAGAGACTCTCCGGAGGGCACCCATGGCCCCTATTTGCTCTAGCCTCCCATTTTGCCAGCAGTTCAGTACCTTTAATGAAAGAGTACATCTTTCCCAAGGTCCTGGGAGAACTTGACCCAGGCCGACCATGTGTTCACCCAGATCCAATCACTGAAGCAGGAAGATGGGGTGCTCTAATTAAATAGAGCTAAGGCTTGTGCCCACCCTCCCATAATGGGCTCCCCAAGGAATTAGTGTTTCTACAACCAAATGAAGGCAGAGGAGCACTGGTTAGGCAAGAACAGTAGATGTTTGTTTCAACTGTGTCTGCCGTGTTTAAATCTGGCCACTTCATTCACCCATCCTGGGCAGGGAATCAGCATCAAGCCCAGTGCAATAGCAGCCCTCTCAACATAGATGACACTGAATGCCACTTTGTAACCTCTTTCATTTCACTTAACATTTCCTCAAGTCATCAAGAATTCTTCATGACATACTTTAAAACACCAGATACTATTTCATGGTTGTCCCATAATTTGTATAAATGTTTCCTTATTGTTAGACATCATATTACTTTCCTCTGTGTGTGTGTGTGTGTGTGTTTATAAGTACTATACACCAATATGAACATTTCTTATATCTTTTCCAGAATTTCTGATTATTTCTTTAGAAGAGATTCCTAGAAGTTGAATAAATGTGTCAAAGAATATTTCAGCCCTGGCCAATGTGGCTCAGTTGGTTGCAACGTTGCCCTGTAACTGAAGGGTCACTGGATCAATTCCCTATCAGGGCACATACCTAGATTATGGGTTCCCTCCTTGGTCCAGGTGCATATGGAAGGCAACCAGTCGATGCTTTTCTCTCATATTGATATCCCTCTCTCAATGTCTTTGGATGAGGATTAAAAAAAGAATATTTCAAAATGGATCAACAAACTGTGAATTTGAACATATTACCAAATTCTTTTCCAGAAAGATTACACCAACCTGTAGTCTTATGGAGATAAAATGGTAACTTCAACCTGAAAACAAACCACGACATGTAAATAAATCATAGCTAGCTCAGAAACTAAACTTCTCAGTACATTATATACCTGCAAGTACAAGCTACACATTTCCAGATTTAAATTCAGAGGCCCATGAGCACTGGGTTCTCATACCCAACTACCCTACATGAAACGGTGTAATAGGCAAAGTTTGCGCTGACCATCCTGGCATATCAATCCATCTCATTCTCCCTACACACCTCATCCATTTTCCCCATCCCTTCCCTTTTTAGAAAAAGTACTAATAAAATTAATCTCACTAAATAGCTATAAAATTTAATTCAAGGAGATTAATTAACAGAAAATAAAGTTAAATAAATTAACCCCTTATTCTGACCTTTCAGGAGTCAATAAGAAAAGATGATCTTGGACACACTTCTTCATGTTCCTGTAATCACACAGTGTGAGTAAGCAGTACTGTTCCAAACCCATCCTAAAACCAAGCTAGTTTGGTAATATTCAAGGACAAGGTGAGTTATAAGTCTGAGAGGCTAATATTTCGATGGCCAACAATGTCTTGTTTGTAGGTATCAGTGGAAAGGTTGGAAATTCTTGTAATAGTCTTTGTTGTAAAGACACCAATTATGTGAAAATAATTCTGAGCCTGCTACCATTTATTGAGTACTTAGGAGCACATAGACACTCTGCTGAGAAGCTGCATATTTATTTCATCTTTAAAAGTAAACCTTAGGTTTCATGTATATAAATGATATGCCTAAATCATACAACTACTACACCCAGGAGTCTCAGTTCCAAGTTCATGTCTTACTGCCACAACTTCATGCCTCAAAATCAGCTATCCACAGTGGCCATCTACCACAGCCTCCCTAAAACTGGAATATCAGTAGTCCCACTACAAATGTAGCATAATGTTGTTAAATGAAAATGTAGTTGAAACCAGTAAAATACATTTAAATTGCTAGTGAAACTACTCTGGCTGCTTTAGTATTGGTCAATCACAATGAGTAAAGTGTCTAACTCTTTTTTTTAAAGTGTTGTTCTAGAACACTGTATTAATTTTCTCCCATTGCTCTCCTACCCAACCCACCCCCCACTCACACAATCAATACCACCCTGTTGTCCATGTCCATGGGACATTTTTATGTGTTCTTTGACTATGGTCTTCTGATTCTGTCCTCCCTTATCCCCCTCCCCTGTCCCCTCTGGTCCTCTCAGTCTGTTCCATGTTTCCATGCCTCTGGTTCTATTTTGCACATTTGTTTGTTTTGTTCACTACATTTTGCTTATAGGTGAGATCGTATGATGTTTGTCTTATGGTGTCTGGCTTATTTCACTTAGCATATACTCTCCCATTACATCAATGCTGTCACAAAGATTGGAAGTTCCTTTTTCTTTCTGCTCTGTAGTATTGCATTGTGTAAATGTACCATAGTTATTTTATCCACTATTTTACTGATGGGCACTTAGGCTGTTTCCAGCATTTGGCTATTGTAAATAATGCTGCTATGAACATAGGGGTGCATAGGTCCTCTTGAATTGGTGTTTCAGGATTCGTAGGGTAGAATCCCAGCAGTAGAATTGCTTGATCAAAGGGCAGTTCCATTTTTAGGTTTTTGAAGAAATTCCATACTGTTTTCCCCAGTGGCTGCACCAGTCTGCATTCCCACCAACAGTGCACTAGGGTTCCCTTTTCTCCACGTCCTCACTGGTACTTATTGTTTGTTGATTTCTTAATGATGGCCATTCTGAACTGTGTGAAGTGGTATCTCATTGTGGTTTTGATTTGCATCTCTTGATGGCTAGCAATGTTGAATGTACAATGTACACTGAATGTACAATGTTGAATGGCTAGCAATGAATGTATCCTTCCATATGCCTATGGGCCTTCTGACATCTTCCTTGGAGAAATGTCTGATCAGGTCTTTTGCCCATTTTTTAATTGGATTGTTAGTGTTCCTGGCATTGAACCATGAGTTCTTTACCTTTCTTGGGGATCAAACTTTTGTCTGAGGTATCGTGGCAAATATGTTTTCCCATACAGTTGGTTCCCTTTTCACTTTGATGATATTTTTTTTAGCCATGCAGAAGCATTTTAACTCCATATAATCCCATTTATTTATTTATTTTTTATTATTTTTTTTTGTTTTTCAGTACAGTTTTCTGTCTTTTACTCCCATCCCATACCACCCCCCAGTGCTCCCCCCTCCCTCCCCTTTCCACCCCCCTTAGTTTTTGTCCATGTGTCCTTTATACTTGTTCCTATAATCCCCTCCCTTTTTCCCTGAAATTCCCTCCCCTCTCCCCTCTGGTTACTGTCATCCCCTTTTCTATTTCAGTGTCTTTGGCTATATTCTGTTTGCTTGTTTGTTTAGTTGCTCAGGTTCCTGTTAAAGGTGAGATCATATGGTACTTGTCCTTTACTGCCTGGCTTATTTCACTTAGCATAATGCTTTCCAGTTCCATCCATGCTGTTGCATTGGGTAGGGGCTCCTTTTTTCTTTCTGCCACATAGAA